>BKCH01000408.1:0-78745 GCA_008635985.1 Ficus erecta
ACCGCCCGTCATCCGTGAAGGTGATCGGCGTGTTTGTCCTGTCGGTATATTTTGGAGATATGCTCCGTCATGTTGATGTATTCTCCTCGGGCGTACCGGCGAGCCTCCCGAGCATAACTTCTCCGACTACTGGCGGTATCACTGGTAGCCGTCCCGCCGAAAATGGTGTGGACTATGTGCTCCTGCTCCGGCTCATCTGTCCGACCACCGGGCCTCGGATTCTGTCGGGGGGCCTGTGCAGGCCTACTCGGTCCCGCATTTGTGATGACCCTCTCCACGAACTCCCGCAAGTGGCCATCGCGGATCAGCAGCTCGATCTGGTCCCGGAGCTGTATGCAATCCTTGGTGTCATGGCCTACGTCCTTGTGGAAGTTGCAATACTTGTTCTGGTTCCTCCGGGCACGGTCTGCTCGGAGTGGAGGAGGATCCCGTAGCAGTCCTCGACGGCTCACCTGGTGGAGGACATGCTCGATAGTCGTTACCAGTGGGGTGTACTGTTGGAATCTCCCAGCTGGTGTTCTCTGACTGGGGTTGGGTGTAACCCGGTTGCCCACGACCACAGCCTTCCCCTTATCTTGTCGGCTTTGGTCGGGTTGGTCTTTGTCCGACTTCCTTCCGGGAAGCCGGGGTTGTTCTCTGGACACGAGTCCACTTTCTCGGACGTACTCGTCGACCTCGGCATGCCTCCAGGCGATCCCCCTTAGCTGCGTGAAAGTGGGTGTCCTATCGTAGGCGAGCGTCCAGACGAGCCGTGCGTCCTTGATGCCTTCTCGGAACGCCCCCATCAAGGTGTCATCGGTGCAGGTCTCAGCCTGCACGACCGCTTTGTCGAAGCGCTCGAGGTACGTTTTCAGGGGCTCCGTCTCGCCCTGCTTGATGCTGAAAAGGTGGGATGCTCCCAGCTTCCTAGTTTTCGAGCTCAGGAAGGTGGCTGCAAGGGCGTCGGCGAGCTGTTTGAAGCAGCCAATTGACCCGGGGGCTAGCCTCCGGTACCACTGGCGGGCCGGTCCAGACAGGGTCAGACAAAATGATTTGCACAGGGCAGCCTCATTAGCATTTTGGATC
This sequence comes from Ficus erecta, assembly GCA_008635985.1. NCBI lineage: Eukaryota > Viridiplantae > Streptophyta > Magnoliopsida > Rosales > Moraceae > Ficus > Ficus erecta. The sequence goes on from BKCH01000408.1 coordinate 1,066, forward strand.
AGCATGTGAGCTTGGTAGTTCTCAATATGCCCGTCTGCGTCGGTCAAAACCGTCGTAGGAGGCCACAAACGGCATCTTGAACCTAGCCGGGTATGGAGATGCCATGATAGCTGAGGTAAATGGCGGGTCCACCGCCCCAAACTGATCCATGCCATACTGCTGGCCCACAAGCTGGTCGAGCTGCCGTTGGAGCTGGTCCAGCCTGGTTTGATTGTAGTCCTCGGTCTTGGCTGGCTTGTCGACGGAGCATTCTCGGCCTAGGCGTCGGTGGGCAGCCGGCCTGCCGAGGCGGTCGAAGACGGATGTGGTGCTCCCCCGGATGTGCACGGTTTCTCTCCCGCGGTTATCCGGGTTACCGTCAGTAGCTGCTGGTTGCTCGGGCGCTCTCAATCGGGTGGCCTGCGTGTGACGGCTTCTAGACCGCACTCTGCCCGGCTCTTGGGGCTGCTGCCCCAGGCTCTCTCGGTGCGACCGATCGCTCCTCTTGCGATGCCCGAGGGCGAGGCGTTGCGATGCCGGCTTCCTGACCCTGGGGGCCTGCTCGGTGTGGACTCGGCCACCTCGGGCGGTTCCTCGGGGAACTGGACAACATTAGCTTCTCTGCGTCCTTCCACCAACGACCTGACGAGCTCTGTCAGGTCTCGGACGTTCTCGGATAGGATCTCCGTCTGGGTGGGCCTTCGCTGTGCCCGGGCTCTCCTCGCGCGCTGGGTCCTCTGAGTGCCCCTCGAGCCGGAAGGCCCCGGGTTGTCTGCGTTCTGGAAATCTTGGTTGTCTTGATCAGCCATGGCTTGAGTAGACAGGCGCTCGGGGAGCGCAAGTGATGAAAAGATTGCTGGAAAGGCGCGGTGCCCTCCTTCTAGCTCCAAAATGTTGATGCCGAAAACGTCTCCGGCAACAACACCCAAAGTGACAGGGTCGTCCGTTCAGTTCAGGCCAATCGCTTCGCCGTCGGTCACCTGCAAAATGGAAGCACCTCGGAATGATGGGGACATCGGTGTGGTGTCTGCCGCGGGCACTCCGATGCTTAAGTCAGTGAAGATACTGATGAGCGTAGGGAGAGGCAGAGATTTGGCAAGGCAAAATGACCATACCTGAATTTGTGTGTTTTTCCTCTATTTATAGGCGTCCTCCCCGGACTCGGGTGCTCGGGGCGACCCGGTCGGGTCGGCTACCTAGGGCACCCGGCGGGTGGCTAGGGTTTTAGGCCTGCAGGGGCTATTGGTCCAATGGGCGTGCGCCACGTGGGGTCTGACTCTAAGTAGGGGACAGAAGGGTGACTGTCGCCGGCGCCTGCAGGGGCAGGTTTTGTCAGAGTAGGTGGCGGCGGGTGGCGAAGTGATGTTCTGCAGGAGTAGGTGGGCAGTGCCTGTAGCTGATGGGTGCCAGGGCAAGATTGGTGTCAGCTGTGGTGACTGTGGGCCTGGATGACCTGCAAAAATCTGGAAACAATTGATCCAATGGGGTAATCCGAGAACGACATGGTCCGCGTACACAGCTCGCTCTCGCGGTGTTGCAGGATGTTGTCGGCTAGTATCCTGGTCAGCCGATCATCCGAGAAGGTCAGGGTGTATCCGAGAAGGTGGGAAGATCGAGGAAGGTGGTCGGCAGGGGGTACTTTGTGGTCGGAGCAGAAATCGACATCAACAGACAGAAACTAGATACTTCACGCTTTCCAATGAATCATCAAGTGTCTAAAACAGGAGTATACTCAAATTTAAATAAATTTTATAAGTTAGGATCTCACACTGACAAAACGACTAAACATTAAAATGTGACGTAAGGGGTAAATCATAACATATGGACATATTTATTGATGAAATAAGTTAGTATTAAGTATATGATCAACTAAATGTGAAAAAAACCCTAACCTTATAAAGTTGAATCACAAGTTTTTAGATGGGTCAAGATAGAAAAAACTAGAGGATTACCAGACATACACCAAAGACTACCTTAGCCCAATTTTAATGTGAATAACTATTGGAAATAGACCTTAGAAACCCAATATTCCATAAAAGCAAACTCACTTAAGAGTATACACTTAGGTGACTTTTAATCACCAAAGTGATGTAGGTTGATTAATTAATTAAGAAATGAATTAATATACTAATAAATTAACAAAAATAAAACAAAGTATAATTATGGTAGTAAAGTTAATTAGTAGTTTATTACAATAAATAATTAATTAATTATAAGAGTTAATAAGTGATAATTAATTGTGTAAGCAAGGTTATTATGTTGAGTAACTACATAATTAAAATACATGATAAATTAGAGATTAATTAATCATTGATATAATTGTTAATCTAATTATGGATGATTAATTAGATATTAACTAAACATTAATTATTAGTATAATCTAATTATTAATTATAATATGAAAATTAATAACTGATAATTATTATATGTGAAAGAATATTTAAGTAATATAATTAATTATTAATGATATAATTATTAATTAGTCAATTAAAATAATGTAATTTAATTATAATTACTCAACTAAATCAAATAATAATTAAGTACTACTTAATTAATTGATTAATTAATCAATTAGATTAAGTATAATTAAATTAATTAAATAATAATTAGTAAAATTTATTTAACACTTAATAATTAATATGAATTAATTATTAAGGGAAATTATAATACAAGTTAATTAAGCTCTCCATAATAAATAAATAAATATAACTATGATTCCCTCTAATAATAAGATATTGTTAAATCATGACAATTTCCTAACTTGCGTAATAGAAGGTACAACTTTGGAAATTTAAGCACATATGAAAAGTAAGTACAAACTTCACCCACAGCATGTACCAAAATGTTTTCTTGTTGATGTTCTATGTTTGTTATGAATTATCTTGATGATGTGATGAATATACGAGTTATATATATTGTCTTGATTAAGCATTTGACGTGCATAATTTTTCTTGCACTAATATGATCAACATACCTCACAGATAATTATGACATAATAATATATGCATAGTAACATATAAATCTACACATTATCACATTAATAAGAATAAGGCTAATGAAAGATAAGATAAAGTGCCGTACGAACCTCTAATTAGTTGAGAGGATATGATAAGAATGAAAGTTATAAATTATGACCTTAGAGGTTCGCTCCCTCAGCTCCCCATTGGTTGCGTGCATATGTGTAAGTATACAAGGGTCATTGAGTAGACAATACATGTATATAATGAAGCATAATTGAACACATATAAATCACATGTATTTTTTAACATTCATGTTGTAACATGTGATGATATGATTTTATGAAAATATTTTGTGAGATACAGCCTGTACTTGTTGAGTGAAAGCTCATATATGTGTGTTCGTGCTGTAGGTAACACTAGTAAGCAGCCCGCTACTTATATGTTTTTTGAACTAGCGAAGTAGTGCGGAAGCGATGAAGGAAGTGAGTGGAATATCACCATGAATTTAATTTTTGTATTTAAACTTCTTAAATTATTTGAATCGATTATTTTTAAAACTATATTTTCAATATTTTGATGCTACTAAACTAGTATGAGTACTTAAAGACTTTAAGGTCTTTCATTTTAACTTGCATGACGTCATAGCTTTTTAAATACTATCTAATTATGAATTTGAAAGTGATATTTATTATTTAGAAATTTCAATTTTCTTAGTTAAAATTTTAGTTAATTAAACTCTTTAAGTACAAGTATGATTTGTTTTAAAAAAAATTATAAATTTTTGAAATCAAATATAAACAAGTATTAAGACTATATTAACTAAGAATAAGTAATTTAGTTAACAGTTTGAAAAGTCAGGTTGTTACAGTTACATATATTGTTGCCAACGCTCTCCCTTCCCTGCCCACCCGCGCATAGCCAAGCCTTCACAATTTGTTTACATATCCATTTTGATCAACAAATCTTTTTTTTTTTTTTTTTTTTTTCAGATTTGTAATCGAATGGCTTTTGACCTTTTGCTCTGGTAATGGCTTCTAAGTATTTTGTTCTTTCAAATTTTTAATTTGAGTTTTGAGGGGGGCGGGGGGGAGAAGGAAAAGTAACAAAATACCTATTTTTTATTAATAAGATGCAAAACAATGAGTTTTGGAGGCATTATAGGGATGGCAATGGGATGAGACGGTGCGAGTATGTCTCCCTTATCTCCATATCCGCTTCCCTTTTTACCCCAATATTCACCTAATTAATGCGGGTGTGGGGGCGAGTAATACCCGTTGGGGGTGCTATACCCATACTTTACCCATTTATCAATCAAGAATTATTAAATAAAATAAAATAAAATAACTTCTATTAAAGATTTCATATTTTAACAACATAATTATAATTGAAAATGAATTTGAAATATTAAAAACAAATCCAAATTTTAGAAATCCATAAAACTAAATTCATAAAGCAAACTAAAACGTTAAACCACTAATTTTATTCTTATTCTATTATAAGGAAATATATGCAGGGTGGGTGCGGGTATGGGGGAACTTCCCTCACTCTCGGCCCGCACCAGCGCAGATGGTTAATCTTAACCCTCGTTTTCGTTCTCACACCCATATATTATTAACCGTCCTCGTTAGTATTTTACTTTTGATAACAAATTTTATTTTGGATATTCTTGTCATTTTAATGTATCCTTTACAATAACAAGTGTAAATTGCATATCAAAATTAGAAAGGGATTTTCCAAATAATAATAATAATAACAAAAAACTTATTTTATTGTTGCATTATGATTATAAAATATTTAAAAATCAATTAAACATCATTTTTTGGTGTTCAATAAGGGTAACAATGTGATTTCAGACCTCCAAATATAGGTGAAGCCCTTTTTTAATGCAATGAGGGGGGTATATCTGGTATTTTGAATAGAATTAACGGTCAAACTCACGGTCAATTAATAGATGGGGCGTCTCTATAATTTTATTATTTTTTTTAAATCAGGGGTGGTTGATGTTATTAGTTTTGATAAGGGGGTATCTCTACAATTTTGAGAAAACATAAGAGATGCCAGTGTAATTAACTCTAAGAAGTATATAATGTATGTTAGACTTTTACATCTTTATATTACTAAAATACATTTAATACATAAACATGTACATGTACATTTTCTCGATTAATGCTTAATTTTTACATTATGATCCATAATTACACCAACTTATCTTTCAAAGTAACTCCGATTTTTATCACCAGATATATATATGTAGAGATCAGAAAAATATATATATATATATATATATATTAATATATTATATAAGAGAAAGATCCTCACTTTTGTGACCTTATCTTACAATTTTTTCCCATACAATTTTCTTACCATCTTACCAAAGTTAGCCTTACGTTTTATAAACCTTACAAGTATCGAATTTGTAGGCCAATAATGAAAAATATGGGCGCAGTGGTGGTATCTCTACCAAAAGGAAAAAGGAAGATGACAAAAAGTGCTTTGCTGAAGATAAAAATTACAGTTTTTTTATCCCATTGATAAGGTAAAAATTATTCACCTCTAGATGCAAATCCTGGCTGAAAAAGATTAATGACCACCAAACTAAAGTAAACCTCCCCACATGGAATTGCCATCCAACCAGATTGGGGAAAAAAAATAAAAATAAATTTCTGGCGCTCTCACAACCACCGGCGAGAATGCCGGGGGAACCTCCGGAGACCAAAACAACACGAAGTGGCACAACGCACGAAGGGGGACGCGTTTCGGTTAGCGTCGAGGACAGGGGGAGGCCGAGGACGGATTCACGAGGAGCTTGGTGTGGCGACAGATATGGAATCGCAACGTCGGGGGAGAGGCCCAGGACGAATTCACGATGGAGCCTGGATTCGATGGAATCGCGACGGCACGGGGGAGGCCGAGGACTGATTCGCAACGGAGATTGGAGCCAATGGAATCGACGGCGGGGTAGGCTGAGGACGAATTAGCAAACGGATCTGGAAAATCGCAACGGCCGGCGTCGGATCTGAAAAATAGCCCCCGAACTCCTTTTAGCCGGATCTATGCGACCCACGGCGATGCCGCCGACGACCACATGATGGCCTCCGTCGCCCCGTCGCGGCTGTGGGTAAAATATCAACTTTCCGTGGATGGGTTTCAGGGCCGAGTTTTTCCTCTATCGATGATCTCCGTTTGACAAGTTCGGGAAGCAAGGTGGTGGAGAGGGCCGCCGGTGGAGGGGCTGCCATAGTTTTTTCTAAATGTTTTTCAAAATAATAATTGGGTGTGGTACGTTCTATAGTTATTTGGTGTATCTTTTAATTTCAGCTATCCAAAAATTATAATCCGATGCTTAATAATTTTTATGGGGAGTTTGGTGTTATGGTTTGACTTAAGTTTTTTAAGTTTAAATAATAAATTTTTTTAACTTTTCAGAAAAGATTATAAAAAAATTTTTGAGAAAAAGACAAAAACTTTTGAGAAAAATGACAAAAAAAAAGTTTGAAAAACTTGGTTTGAGCTAACCTACCAAACTTCCCCTTACTCTATCAACGAGGTAAAATAAGTTTATCCCGAATTCACCAAAAATTATATATATTGAAAGATATATCTAGTCGATCGGTCAACACCAAATTTTTCCAAATTATTTAACACATGAACTTCAGCAGAAACAGGCATATACTATATATATATATATATATATGTATGTATGTATGTATGTATAGAACTAACCAACAAGTTCTCTCTATATATAAATCACTCTTACCATTAAGAGCCGTGTTTATCATGACATATTATACTACTAAAATTAGCAGATGATGCAAGTTTTAAATAATAACCTTGTTGAAGATTTTAAGCACACTTTGATATATCTTCTAGTAGGATAGCACCACTGAAAAAAAACACACCTTACATCACCATCAAGTACAAGTTGTCATGAATTCAGCAAAAATAAAAAATCAAAAGTAAAAAAAGTAAAGTTGTCATGTATATATATACAAGTTCTACCAAAAAAATAAAAAAATAAAAAAAAATAAAAAAGAAGAAGAATGAATTGACATAAGCTTACGAGTTACAAACTAATTAAACGCAAACACAATTAATAACTGATTAATTTATTCGTTTAGTTTCTAAACTAATATTTTGTCACTTTGATTTTAAATTTCTAATTTTCTAGAATTAATCTATAACGCTAGTCTTGGTCCCTAACACTAACATAGACGAATGATTTTTGAAGTTTAAAAGACATAATCACAGCCCTGTAGCGTAATAACTGAAAAAATAGTTATTCTTTTTAAGGGTATTTAATAAAAATAAGGAGGACAATTTTAAGATAAATTAAGGACAGAAACTAGAAAAGAAAAAAGAAAAAAATAAAGTGCAGGGACTAATTACTTACCAAAATTAAAAGTTTAGTGATCAAAATGATAAAATATACATAAATAAGGACTAAACAAATAAATTATCCTGTCACATAACAATTAGTACTGAAAAACAAATTTAAAAAGAGGAAAAGGGTACAAATCCTCCGTTAATTCACTTTTTAGCTCGACAATATATTGGATTGAATCCCAATTGGCTTCTTTCTGGACCATCTTCTGTTCCTGCTAGCAATCTCCCTGCGTATGCAGTGGCAATACATTACAACAAAGAAACAAAGAGGCAAAGAGTAACAGTATGGTAATATTTTCGATTTTCAAATATTTCATCCAATAGGGTAATTTTTAAAAATGAAAAAACTCTACCGATAGGATTTTATTTTTAAACGTCATACTTGTATCAGGTAGAAAACTCCGGGGAAAAAAAAATGTACGTAGTTAGTACTTACATGCATTAGGAGAAGCTAGGAAGGCGTATGCATTCAGTCCAGGCATGCATATCTTCACCAAAAAGCCTAATTTTCTTTCTGCAAGCTTCATCTTTGTGGTGGGTGCAGGCTCGGACGTAAACAGTTTCATCACTTTGATCAACAAAGAATGAAACAAAATTTCCTGCTTTTAGAGCCCTGGCCCGAGCATAAGCTTGCCAAGTAGCCTTTGAAAGAACCGGTTTAAAGTAAGATCCTTTGTGGCGAACGCTGATTTGGAAGGCGTACCGATTGCCGTTTGTGATGTCTTTGGCCGTGAAATCTGTGGTCCTCTGACCTTTGAAGAATGGGAAGTTTTTGAGTTTCTTGCATGGAATTGACAGCTTCTGTTTCTCGTCTGTTTTAGATAAAGTTTTTGAGAAGAGTAATTTCATTTTGGAGAATATTTGGGATAGGTGTACAATATCTATCATGTAAACGAATGACCAATATACATGTGTATATATAGAGAGAGGAGTGACAACACAACCAAGATGTCATCAGGGTCTATTCAAAAGTTACTTTAAGAAATATTTGGACATTCTGTCAAAAGATATTTAACTCACATTTCAGTCAAAACTATAAAATGTCAATTTTTTTTTTTTTTTTTTTTGTAAAAAAAATTTCTAAATACATTTCTGAAACTTGTATTAGAGCTTCAATAATAGAGCATAAATGTGAAAGAGAAAAAAAAAATTGACCTGTAGTTGGATCATGAAGATCAATATCTTCAATTTTTGTCGTCCCTTTGCTGTGTGAAAAGATATAATATTTGTTCCGTTTTTGTTTTATTACTCAAATTGACATTGAGAGTTTGAAGTCGATGTGCATTGATTGCCAAAGTTGTTATTATTTTATTAAAGAAAATGTATTCCAAAATTTTTGGTGGGGACACTTTTTTTTTTTTTTTTTTGGGTTGAAAGATTTGGTTGGGAACTTTATTAAAGTACTTATCATGGCATTATCACGATCGTACCAATGATCCTTTTCAAAACATTAGCAATATTAGAAGTAGTCAGCACTATTGTTTTCAAAGGATAAAGATGATTTGTCAGCCAAAAAAAAAAAAAGATAACGTCATGTCAAAAATAAAAAAAATGAAAAAAGGTAACGATTAGTAATATTAAATAATATTATTTAAGCACAAATGCATTTTCCTAATGCTAAATTAAACTATGAAAGGTCATAGTACAAAAGCAGCTAAAATGAATGTTTTGAAATAAATTGAGAAAGAAGACAACTGATATTTGAATTTTTTAACATATCTATACTAAGGAAGGGAAGATACAAAGAAAAAGTCATAATTCCTAGGAAAATAACAATCCAAGAGAAGGCAAAACTAAAAACTAAGGAAGCTAAAACAAGTTGGTTGGCCGGCCAATATCAAAAAATAAAGCTGTAATCTAAATTTTAAAAATAAGTCTCAATTATGTTTCGTTAAAAATCCTCTAATCAAAATCTAATACAAAAAAAGACCGAGAGAAAAAGAGTATATAACATTCCTACGTCAGATGCAATGTTAGGCACACATTAAGTTCCTAATGCTCGTCTTTCTTCTTGAAATTCAGAAGGTAAAACGGTATGAACCCTATAATTTGGAGAGAATTTTTATAAATTTTCTTTTGTCTACTTTACTGCCATTAGCTCCCCCTGATTCCAAGGGTACTGAAGGACAATTTTTGTTAAAAATAATAAAAGTATGCACCGGCAGAACTTTTCATGTCAGTATCTGAGTGGACATCTCACATGTTACTAAAAAAGCAACTTTGGCAAAGAAGAAAACCTAGTCAAAAAGTCAATAATGATTGAGGACGTCATCGAAAGAAGCCTCCAATAAAGAAAGACTTCTGATTTCTCTTTCTAAAATGTGGGTTTCCTTTGTTTGATTAAAAATGTCCCATTAGTCTTGGGATTAGACAATATCAATATTAACGTTACATTTATTATTAAAAAAAAACAGCGAAAAGAAGATTAACTTTTTTTTTTTTTTTTTTAGGTTTGGGACAGGCGATTCTGCTATTAAATTTGGTTTTTGCAATCTAGAAGTAATGTATGTGACATGTTATCTTATTTTATGCTTCAATACATAATATTATTTTGACATGTTTTATCTATTTTTATCATCATCATGATGTTTTGAAAACTTTTTATATTGAAAATAAGCATTAATCAAATGTGCGGCATTTGTTTTTGTCACTAAGTAGAATATTTGCCAATATATACAAATATAACGTCATCCAATTGGATAGTGATTTTCTTATCCAAATATCAAAATTTGACTTTTATACATGAATTTATACCTATATTAGAGATGCTCTTCTCCGACATTATACGTTATCCCTGTGTGGCAGTGGGAAGTTTGGGATGCAAAATTGATTTTCATCTCTACTGTCTCATAGGTTTGTAAGAACCTAATTTTTTAGTTCTTTTACTAAACTTTCTTTTTTTTTGTTTTTTTTTTTTTTTTTGCATTAGTCCGGAAAATAAAAATAAAAAGGAGTAACAAGGAGACAACTAAATTTCGAAGTTTGAATATTAGCATGTATTTGGTGTTTTCATTCAGGTTGGAAAAATTCAATTATGGTTTTATCCTATTTTGAAAAGTCAACTCAGTTTTTCTATATATAATTTTTATTATAGTTTAAAAATTTAAATTTTAAAAGTCCATGACTTTATAAAAATAAGTTCAAATAAGGTGATTTTTTAAGAATTGCATAGACATTCAAGACACACAAAACAATATTCAATTTTTTTTTCCTAAAAATATTTTAAAATTTTTACACTTTTTAACTCTATTAAGTACGTATAATCCATCCAACTCACATTTTCTAACTCAAGCAGATGTTCAAAAGGCATGCTAAGTCATTTTTTGGTAAATGATTGGCCTCTATACGAAAAAATTAGCCATCAGGATGATGATCAAAGATTAGAGGGGACATTCGATATCAACATCTGCATGATGATCAAGAACAATCAGTATGACCAGGTCGAAGATTCCTAACATGATACTTTTCACTAGAATAATACAACTTCATTGCTTTTAGAGCGACAGAAGGGAATCTACATCAAAAGTGAATTTATCAGCTTAAAAAAGTTGGGCCCAGTAGGACCAATTCGATGACTTGAAAAAAAATAAAAATAAAAATTCAGATACATAATTTTTATATTATAATCCCAATTCATTAAAGAAAAAAGAAAATTTTTGCAGGTGTTTGATTTAAAGCTACTGTTCAAAAGTTGAGTGAGTTTCAATGGAATTTTTTTTTGTTTGAAGCATATTATCACAACATTCAAATAAAAAAATACAAGACCAATGACCGGCTTGTAGGGCACTCATTCTCCTTATTAAATGTTAATTAAAGACGTCTCCATCACGTTAATCAGAATATATGGATAAGTTACTTCATAAAAGATCTATATATCACATGAAGAGAAATCCACTTTTGAGGTTATTTATGTATACCGACCTTTACCTAAATAATCCTCTTTTACTACATATATTAAAAAAAAAAACGAAAACGAAAATAAATATGTACAAGGTAACAAAATAAACAAAAAGACTAAAGAACAGCTTTCTTGGATGAAGAACTACTTTGTCAAACTTTGCTGTCCTTTTGCAAGAGAAAAAAAGACAGATGGTAGGGTCTTCTTTTGCTAAGATCATCTTCTTTAATTTTCTATTATTTTTTCGTTTCTCTTTTGTGTTGGTAAAGTTCTTCTTCCTTTGTTTGGTTGTTCTTTATATATTACAAATATATATATATATATATATATATATATAATCATTCGTTAATGTTCTTTGTCTTTTTTGCAAGCCACATGGATTCTATTAGACATATCTTGTCATATGGTCGGTATATATGACAAGGTTTTTAAGCTTCACTGGCCAATATCTTGGCCCACAGATTTTTTTATTATTGTTATTTTCTTTTACTACTTAGGCAACATGTTCTTTATCGCCAAATGAGCATGAGTTCTGATAAGGTCTCGTGCTTTGCTTTAGGGTGTTAAAAAAAAAAAGAGAAAAACAAACAAACAAACAACTACAGCGAGTACTACATTGACAGGAATTATTTATGGTACTTAAGTGACCACATTTTTATTTTCAATCAATAATTGTTTGGACATGATCCTTTAATGAGATTCATTTATAAATCATAATATTATTACCTTTTTCTGAAGGTTCTTTTGTGTTAATTTGTTCGTAAATTATTTGCATTCTTTATAATTTTGTGTCTTTCTATTGAAAAAAAAAAAATTCTAATGAGATCTATCATGACTTCGAATTCTAGAAGTAGTACTATGTATAGAATCTTGGAAGAGAAAGATAGCTGACTAAATCCTAAACGCTTAGAAGTCCCAAAATTTGAGGTTGCTACATCTAAAATAATTGAACGTATGATATCATGAGTGGGACAGGCGAATATATATCTGGTCATATGGTAGGACACCACCAAACAGCACATGATTTTGCACCACCTAAAAAAGTGTAGGACGTCTCTGTCAAAACTGATCAACTTCTTCAAGAAGTTAACATTTGAAGACTTTACAGCCATTAATTACAAATGGAGAGCTGAAAGATACTGATTACCAGACAAGAATTGCCTTATCAGTAATAGACTAAAAATGTTCCCTAGAAGAAAGCTTACTTGAAGAGGGATCAAGTTTAAGCAAAAACTAAGGACCATTGAAAAGAAGTCATGAATATTAAGTTCTTAGGTTCCGTCTTAAAAGGTTAACCTATTAGGAGAAGTAGCCCAAGTCCTTTTAAGGGCATTACCAATTTCATGTCTAGCCAGTATAAGATTTTTTTGTTCGCACATACTCAACAATGAAATCAGGATTTGTAGAGGTTAGATTGAATAGCAAACCCGCTCTACTGTGTGCTACTGGCCTGGACGTGCTTCGGCTCATCGGCTTGTTGTGTTGTCTCAACTCGACGGTAGGAAAAATCTTTACTCATACAAGTGCCAGAGTCAGGGCATGTTTCTGACTAAAAAAAAAAAAAAAATCTAAAATCGCGTTTAACAACTGGAAAACTGAGAACCTGCAGATTTAATTATAAGCTCAAATTCATAAAGCGGTGTGTGAACAAGAGCTGAAATTATACTTCAATCGCATCGGGACCGCAACGAGACTCGGGAAAGATTCAAAATGAGCATCACAAAGATCTAGCATTAAACAATTTCCAAAGATGAGCAGAAAAGCGTCAACATTTTTTATAGTAATTCCATAATTAGTACCGCAAAACATTCCAAAGTTTTTGTACGTTAAATAAACAAAAAAATTAACAATAATTATAACTATTTCACACTAGCCGAATCCATTCATTGGAGTTACTGTCCTCGTTTTTTCTCTTCACTTCGATTCTGTACATTCTCTCGCTGCTTTCCTCTTTATAAATGGAGAGAATATCGCCGGTTTGGAGTTTCCTCTCACGAACAAACGACAACCAACCTGCCGAAAAGACTAGCTTGTGCCGATTCGATCCGGTTCGGATGATTGACATCCGAAACGTCCATGTTAAGCCGTTCTGATTCCGGAAGAGGAGATCCACCGCGCCGCCGCCGCCATTAAAGGACTGAAAAAACTCTGCGAAGAAGTCATTGGGAACTACCAGTTTGCTCTTCAAGTCTGTTTGAGTAAGGGACTTTGTGAACTCCATGTTGAGAGGTTTAATTCTGTGTGCGCTTGATACAAAGATTTGGATTTGACCATGAATATTTCTGTTTTTATAGTTAGATGATCAAGTGAGAGAGAGAGAATTTTTTTTGGGAATGTTGCTGCTATAGAGTTTTTTTTTTTTTTTTTTTTGGCTAGAAAAAAAAAAAAAGAAATTCGTTTTTGGCCGTTCATTTAACATGCGGTTGGGTCCCACGAGAGATGTTGATAATCACAATAAGCATGAAAATGGTACTGTTTTTTTTTTTTTTTTTCAAAATAATTAATTGAGAAACCAAAGTAGGGACCACTACAGACAAAAAGACAATCAAGACGGGTACCTAAATATATATATAATTTCAAGTGACTTACTAAGTGTTATTATATTCTATGTTTGTATATATATATATATATAAACTTAATAATTTGTTAAGATTATTGACTTGAAAAGTATATTCAAATTTTTGTAAGTCCAATCTCTAGACGGTGATCCAATTTAAACTTTTCAGTATCATTATGTTGTTCTACTTTAACAAAATTGAGGTATAAGATAATAAAACAATCCTATTAGTGCCACTACAAGAAAAGTGAGAATCAACGACAACAATTTTAGTGACGACTAAATCTTCGTCGTTGAAAGTGACATTCAACGACAGGTTGTCATTGAAACTGTGCTGTTAACGACAGGATGCAATACAAGCATCAACGACAACTATACTGTCGTTAAAAAGCTTTTATTGGCGACACTTTTCTTCACATTGACGCTAAAAATTTGAGATTTTTGGCGCCAACGAGCTTTGGTGCCCTTATATTGGCGGGTAAACTTTTAACGACAACTTATATTAATTAGTGACAATCATATGTCGTCGTTGAATATGTTCAGAATTAGTTATTTTTAATGATGACCAACTTTGCAGTTAATATATATTTTTTGTCGTAAATTATGAACTTTTAACGACGGTACACTAGTCGCCATTAAAAGTTGTCGATAAAAGTTTTGTCCAATCTCATTTAACGACAAAGGTCATTGTCATTGAATATCTAGTGAATTAGTGATTTTTAACGATGACCAATTTTGTCATTAATTTTTCAATTTTGTCATAAATTATCAACTTTTAGTGATGATACACTAATCGAAGTTAAAAATTGTCAGTAAAAGTTTTGTCCAATTGCATTTAACGACAAAGGTCGTTGTCATCATTAAAAGTCTAATTTTAAAAAAGAATATAGACGATGACAGCGCGACGGGCTAGACGGTGATGGCGTGACGGGTTAGATGATGGCCTCTCTCTCTTTAGATATTGAATATTCTCCTTCTCTCCGTTTAATTTTTGCTTTTGTTTTTTATTTTGTTTTTATTTATTTATTTTTCCTTAGATAGTTATCGTATCCAAATTACCTAAAATATCTTATATACCCACACATCTAGAGAGAGAGAGAGAGAGAGATAAAGGGTGGAAGTAAGTTGAAAAAATCATGGAGGGAGTGGGAGTAGTTATAAAACGTGGGGTAGTGAAATAAATATTTTCCTTATTACAAAAATAATGTCAAATAGATATGAATGACGTGATTTTCAACGGGAAAAACAAAACACATAAATTATATCAGATCACGAGGGATGAAAGAAGCGAATCTTTTAAAAAACTCAAAAAGAATCTCTACTCTAATAATTAAGTATTTAACTTTATTAGGATTTAATTTTCTAATTTTTGTTCTTTTTTAAACTTAGATTTTTCATTATTATCTTGTTAAATAGTTTTCGTTAACTTGAAACAACACTAACTATACCAAATTTTAAAAATTATATTCGTTTTACTTTTTTTTTTTCTTCGAATTAAATAGTCCGAATGCAATTATCTCTTATCATCTTGACAATAATTGTTTGGATATTATCTTACATCTCCTATAGTTTTAAATTCGTAGAGTATATATTATATATATAAGATATAGAGTAACTATATTTACACCTACCATAGTTATAAATAGCCCCCATTAAATTATTTAAGGAAAAAAAGGTTTCCCTGTTTTAATTTTTTTCTTAAAAAAATTAAAATTTAAAATACCCTACGTTGCTCAACTACATTCTGCCTCACAATTTTTTCTTGAAAAAGAAAAATGTCATTTAAAAAAAAGCTTAATAATGATAAAACTTTCATTAAACAATAACAAAAATAAAAAAGATTAATCTACTTTCTCATATTCAACCATCACAAAATAACATAAAATGTCTATAAAATATTCAATAAAATTGGTATGAAAAACATTGAATGTATATACACATATATTGTGCTGTTGATTAACTTTTGAAGATGGTGAGCTGTACATCATCTCTCACCATCCATGTGTCCCCAAATGCATCATGGATATCAATTAGTGATTATAATTGACATTTTAAAATAAATAGATGAATAAATATTTATAATATCATCAATGACATTCTTGTAAGAGTTTTTTATGTGTTGTAAAAAATCAAGTCCAATACATGATTTTATAACATTTATCAAAAGTACCCGGAATTTATGGAATGAATACATAACTAGGCCCGAAACATCAAAAGATATAAAATTATTGGAGTTGCTATTTTTGTACTCATATAAATTATAAGATAATTTTAACATAATTATAGCGACTGAATTACTATGCCTATTTAATGAGTGTGCATAATCACATGCACTATTAAAAAAAAAAAAAAAAAAAAGCTCCAAAATTCTACTTCATAGTATTAAAAATCTGCTTCATAAGAAATATCCTGATTGAGTGTAAGTTATTGCCCATTCTTAGATTTCCTGATGGATTCTAAGATACAGATGTTTACACAAAACTTACTTTTAGACAAAAATATGTTTTAAAATTCTTAATTTTTTGTTTTATAAAATTATATTTAAAATTCTAGTATGTTAAAATGAATTTATGTATTTTACTGTCAATTTCCATCGATAACGATATCTCTGTCGATATTTTCTTAAAATTTAAATACCGATATGAAATTAATATTGATATTTTCATCCTTGTCGGTACCCAAACGTGCTTTTTTATCTTTCTTCTTGGTTTTTAGGTTTGATAAGTCAATTAATGACATTTTTTTCCCTTCTAAAGAAAACGAAGAGTCTAGACTAACTATTTTTTTAATCTACAATCGATGGAATATTTTTATCGATCGAGAGACAGTCACTCGTAGCACAAAGACTGCAACAAATTCCGCCTAGCCATAACACTAACGGAACCAATAGACATATACCGTTAAAAATCAACTCAAGCGGAATTGAATAAAAAGTTTGTTCCAGAACTACAGTACTTCTTTTGCCATCTTTATCAATTTGTGTCTTTGTTTCTTTTTTTTTTTTTTTTTCCTGCATGAACTGTAATAGAGTTTAATTAATTTTAAAGTTTAGTGTTCAAAAATTTGTGAAATTTAATGGTAATATAGTCAATTTTGATTTGTTTGAGTTATTACATTGTAAATATTAATACTTTAAAATCAAAATTTAGGATAGAATTTGTAAATATTATAACCAAAAGAATTTTAATAGGGTAAATAATGGATAAAGTTGTAAAATATGTTTTTATATTTGAAAAAAAACTATTGAAAATCATTGAAATTTTCAGAGTTAAAGAGACAAAAATGAAATTCTAACCTCCCTCCACCCCTATTTTTAAATATTCTCAACTCAAAACTTGAAGTGATTTGAATTACAATTAACAAATTTCAAACTCAAACTTTTTATGTGCAATTTCAACATCACATGTATTCTAATAGAGCAGATAACTTGAAAAATTATTTTGTCGCTAAAAAAAATGTTATGTATTATTCTTATGGAATATTAGATTGGCTACTGATATAATATAATGAATTCAATATATATGCATGTGTGTTAACTTTTTTTAATAATTTTCACGGAAAAACGCTTTTGTTTTGCTTAAGTATAGATACGTTAATATTTTAAATTTTAAAAAAATATAACTGCTTAATATTAAAAAAAGTATAAATGCTCTAACGTAGAAAATAAAATATTTAGAAGTACCTTGATTTATAGTTGAAAGTTTCAAATTTTCTAATATTAAAGAAATTTCAGTGATGTTAAGCGCTAATTTTGCCTCCAAAAGGATGAAAATATTTGAAGAAAAGTGCGCCAAACCTGCCACAAAAGACCTTTTTTTAAAAATAAAATAAAAAAACCTCCCGCAAAAGACAACTTCCGTTGGTTTGAACTTTGAAGAGATTCAAGTCCTCAAACCCATATCTCTTGTTCTTCGTTCACATCTCGCCATCTCTGTTACAAGGGGTTTTTTTTTTTTTTTTGCTCCTTTTCTTATATGTTCTTAAATTTTTTTGATTTATTTTTTGTTTTTTTCAATTTTGTTTTTTCCAGAACTTGAATTGCCTCCATCGTTGTGCCGAAGATGCAGCACCAGAGGCTCAAACAGCAGGACAGATGCAGCACTCGCTCTACCACCACCACTATCATCCCGATTCATCTTATAATATTGGATCCCTCTGTACGTTTGTTCTTAGTTTGCTAAGCTTTTGGATTTCTCTGTGTTTTAATCAATGGAAGAGACTTTAGTCACCATGGTTTGGCATTGAAAGGTAGGTTTATTCCCCTCCCCCCCCCCCCCCCCCATTTTTTATAGAAAATATTACTTCGTGGGATGCTTTGATTTTTCTTTTTGTTTGCTTCAAGAGGTGACTTCGTGGTTTGGAATTCTCTTTAATGTTTCCTTTTGTTTACTGTAGTCAGGACAACAAGTGCACATGGAAAACAAATTGAAAACGGAAAGGGATAGACCTCGACGGGATAACTTCTTATTTAAATATTTAAAGAAAACAGAGGTTGTATTCTTATTTTGATCTATTAAAATACGCCAACAATAATCTTTATATTCTTATTTTGATTCATAGCTCTGAAGCCTCTTCTTCTACCACTACTGGTTGGACTTGTACATTGACAGAGGAGCCCTTCCTCTACTGCTACTGGATGGACCTGTACATTGACAGAGAAGACCTTGCAGGAACAAAATTTCATAGAGAACGATGAAAAGTGGGTTATTAGGGCCTTTACCTATTCTGGCACTAGGAAGAGCAGGTGGAACTAAAATAGCCGGATTCTCTTCCCCGTTATTGACTCTCCTTGATCGTTGAACTCCACTTCTCAGGTCCACCATCTTATTTAAAGAAAACAGAGGTCGTTGCATCATGCATTCTTTTACATATAATCTCAATTTTTTTCCTTTTGGTTTTTGATTTGTTGATTTTGTTGTGATTTTTGGTGTTTTCTATTTTCTTTGCACTGTCATATATGATGTTTGATTTTCTAATGTTTTCTGTTTTTGATTTGTTTTCTTTGTTGTGATTTCTAGTGTTCTGTTTTCTTTGCACCGTCCAAAGAGTATATATGGTATTGGTGTGATTAACTTTTGATTTTCCTTGAAAGTTACTGGAATTTAAATAGGTTAGAGGTCATGCCATTAGTAATTCCAGTTAATTTTGGTGTTTTAACTTGATAGATATTACATAGTATATACATATATACTCTGGTTATAACCAATGTCCATTCTTGATATTTGTGCAATTGCAGCTTCATTGCTTAGGAATTCTGTTAAAATTTGAGAAGGATAATCCTTCTGCTCACATCGAAGTCAAATATGGTCTCATTTCCAATCTTGTTGGAGGTCTCCAATTGCCGAAGTAAGGACTTAAGCTCATCAAAAAGTCAAAAACTTCCCTTTTTTTGTTTGTTTTGTTGTGATTTCTAGTGTTTTCTATTTTCTTTGCACTGTCATATAATGCTTCTTGGTGTTTTTTTTTTTTTAATGGAAAATAGAGTTACAAGAAATCATCGGTGTGGGAAAGCATGGTAGGTAGGGATTTCTTGCCTTGTGCTAGTATCGATTTATCTTCTTTTATCCCTTATGGTTTTTTTGAGCTTTATAATTGGTTGCCAAGAATATAGAGGAAATGTGAGTTGTGAATGGGGTTTATTCGTCATTCTAATTTGGTTGGCAAACCACATCTTGATTGCTAATGGAACAAATTAAAGCTAAATTTCTTGTTATTGCATCCTAACTGAGACAATTTGTGTAAATGCATATGATTCTTTTCTTGTTGGGTTCTGTCAATATATGCATTATATATCATCGCCTTTAGTATATCCTTAATTCTGTCCAATTACAGGGTCTATTTTGCACTGATATTGTGCACGATCACACCCAAGACATTAAGCAAGAAGTTCTCCAAGCTGATGCTTATAACCTGTTTTTGGACTACTTGGTTAGATGGTTAATTCATATTGCAAAGTGAAAGTATATTTTAGTATTGACAATTGTTTCATTAATGTTGCCATTCTTGAATATGGCATACAAACGGGTAAGGATATGTCAGCATTTACACTTGAGAGGTTGGCACAGGCTATCTACAAGTTACCTTTGCCTATAGATTATGTTACTTTTGTTAACTAATAAGATCTTCTTTGCAAAACTGTTAGTGATTTTTTTTCTTTTAAATAATGTCAGTGATAATAATCTAACGATAAATGTTATGCTATTCTTACAGATTTTCTCGAATTCTTCTGGATGATGATTGGATTGAAATTGATGGGCACGCATTTGATTCAGAAACTTCCCACAATAGTTTAACTTGGGCGAAATTGGAAAAGGAAAAAATCAGACCAAAGGAGCCTATATATGTACAAGTTGGTGATGATTAAATTTCAGCTATTTAGATGTTTTTGTGAAATACTTCACAAATAGAGCATATAAGAAATTTGTGTATTAGTTTGGTTCTTTATAATATTACTAATAGTAGTTACATCAAATAATGTAATTTGTTCTACTCAACATAACCAACTATTTGGTAGTAAAACATGTCACATTTGGTCGCAAAAGAATTGTTTGGTTGCCTACGATAACAAAATCACGAATATCTGACGATCAAATAGTCGACTTTTGGTGACTAAAATTTTGGTAGCAGGAAGACGCGTTTTTTGGCAACCACAATTTGGTTGCAAAAAAAATTTTCTGCAACCAAGTTGTTGTGACCACCCAGCTACCAAAATTTTGGTTGCACAAAAAAAAAAGAAAAAAAAAACTTTCTGCGACAAATAAATAAAATCACCACTAATTTTTTGGTTGAAAAAAAACCAATTTTCCCGTAGTACCATTAATGATAAGACATTCAACGACAACAGTAAGTCGTTAAAAATATATTTGTCGGTTTACAAAAAAAAAAAAAACAAAATTTTTGCGACAACAAGTAGGTTGTCGAAATAAGTACATTGTCGCTAAAATTTGTACTTTCAATGACGACTACCTTGTCGTTGTATTCATTTAGCGACAAAATGCTATTGTCGTCTAATAATAATCAACGATGCAAATTGTACTTAATCAACGACAATTACTTGTCGTAGAATAACACTTTCAGTGACAATGTAAGAAAGTCGTCGTTGAAACAATCAATGACACATACGTACAGCGACAACTGTTGGCAACATGATTTTTTGTCGTTAATAACTTTCAACGACGACTTTCTAATTTTTAACGACCACTTTTGTCGCCGTTAAAAATCAATTTTCTTGTAGTGACAGGACTCAGAATCCTAGAGATCATGCATCTCTCTCTCTCTCTTTTCCTTATCTTTTACCTATATTTAAAACATATGATTATTTTAGTCATGCTTTTCTTGCTTGCTACATGATAGCCATGTAATCGTCATGTCATTATAATGTGGATTTTGTTTTTGTTTTGTTTTTTGTTTTTTGTTTTTTTGCCTTTTTGGCTTTGTTTGTTTTTTTTTCATGCGCACACGAAAAATGCGTGCCATACAACCAGCAGTAGTTAATGGAACGAACTCCCCTGAACTTATTAATGATTGTAAATACGGTGTTTTTCTTTTTTTATGTTATTTTAATGATTTCTATAATATATGTCACAAACTGGTGGGGGTTATTTTTTAACGAACCAGTCAATACACATGATTAAAACCGTAAAAAGTTACTTCAACGACGTCGGTATCAGAATTCCAAGTTATAACAAACTTAAGTCCATGCAGGGGTCGATGAGTTGACACGAGAGGCAATCTTAGGGATCTTACGAACTGGAAAGTCAAATATTCGAATCTCCTACCAACTCAGGGGAGTGCAAACCTTGCTTGTGTGGTATAACGAAATGAAAAATGACAAGACCATCACCAGATCCTTTATTTAGCAAAAAAAAAAAAAAAAAAAAGCTATAATAAACTCAAGGCGAGCTCTATTTCATTTTGAGTTGCAGGGATATAATGAGAGAATTACTACTTTTCGAAAGTAAGATTAAATACTTCCTGTATTTACCCAGAAAAAAACACACGTACTGTTCTTTTAATTTAGTGTACAAGATTGACAACTTATTTCTTTTATTATTTTACAAATCGGCACCTTCAAGATTACACTTTAGGCATATATGCAGACAGAAGAATTACCAACTTTCTTCCTTCTTTTATAGCTATTTATCTAGTTCACATAGAATAAATTCAGAAACAACAAAAATTTGACCAAAAAAAAAAAAAAAAGGAAGCATATGCATTAGTATTTTTTGTTACATTGATTTGTATTGATTTTAAAAGGTTATGTAAGATAATCAACTAATGGCACAAGAGAAAAATATAAATTAGAAACAAACAAGCGGTTTTTTTTTTAAAATTAAAAAACACGCCGTTTTGTGGTTGCAGGCATAGCCTAGTGGTTATATCATACTTGAATACTCATAAATATGTTGAGTTTGAATTCCAACCTCAAGTTCAAAAAAAAAAAAAAAAAAAAAAAGCCATTTAGAACTACTAAAATCGTTTAGTAGTGTGGTTGCAGGCAAAGCCAAACGATAATACCACACCTGACTCTACCTAAATATGTAGAGTTCGAATTATCCCACACTCAATTCAAAATATGTATATCATAAGTAGTTCATTTAAAAAAACAATTAGAGATGAGGGGACTTGAACTCTTCACTTTATGATAGAATCAAGTGTGGAATGACCTTTAAATTATGCGTGTAACTATATTTAGTACCACAATTTTAATTACATATACATTAGAAAGATAAACTAAATCTAAAAAATATATCAATATGTGCATGTTAATGTACGTTTATACCCTTTCAAAAAAAAAAGAGGTACAATTATAAACCATAATAACATTGATGCCGAGAAAGAATATATATCCTTCAAAAAAAAAAAAAAAACAATAAAACAATAAAACAAAAGAAACAAAAACAAAAAAAGAAAGAAAGAAAGAAAGATGGAAGATAAGTCATCGTATTGTACGAAAAAATCTGATTAATAAATTAATGAATTATTATTTATGAATCTCTTTAATGTGAATTTAAATAGGACTTATCTTCTGTAAATAATTTTTTGTTTGAGACATGCCAAAACAAAAATGTATTAATTATACGAATAAGAATTTGAGATGAAGTCTGTAATTAATGAGCATTCCTTGTAGGATTAGGATCCCCTTGATTAATATAATTTAACTAAGATTCCACTTGTCCCAATTTCTATAAATTCGATAGCAAGCTTTTCAGATCTCAAACATATAAAATTATAGGAAAGAAGGCGATCGTGGAAGAATGGCTTCACCCGCTTCAGCACTACTACAAAAAGTACATTACACGACGGAGATTACACGACGGTTCCTTGAAACCGTCGTGTAAAGTCGTACTTTACACGACGGTTCCTAGGAACCGTCGTGTAATCTTCCACGCGAGGGACTTTACACGACGGTTCTTTGGAACCGTCGTGTAAAGTCGGACATTACACTACGGTTCCAAAGAACCGTCGTGTAAAGTGCCTCGCGGAGCAACTTTACACTACGGTTCCAAGGAACCGTCGTGTAAAGTCCGACTTTACACTACGGTTCCAAGGAACCGTCGTGTAAAGTCGGACTTTACACTACGGTTCCAAAGAACCGTCGTGTAAAGTGCCTCGCGGAGCAACTTTACACTACGGTTCCAAAGAACCGTCGTGTAAAGTCCGACTTTACACTACGGTTCCAAAGAACCGTCGTGTAAAGTGCCTCGCGGAGGAACTTTACACTACGGTTCCAAAGAACCGTCGTGTAAAGTCCGTGTGATTACACGACGGGCACGAGAGGCCCGTCGTGTAATCTCCCAAGATTTTGGGAGATTACACGACGGGCCTCTCGTGCCCGTCGTGTAATCGTCAAAAAATTTTGAACTTTCGTTTTTCGAACTCCGCGCGCAAACTTATTACTTAAATACAACTTCCTCTCATTTTCTTTCCACATAACTTCTCATTTCTCTAACCTCTCTCTAAATTTCTCAAGTACCCACTACCTCCTCCAAGCCGCCGCCAACTCCGTCGTCGCCGCCGCCGTCGCCATCGTGTCGCCGCCGTCGCCTATTCCAAAATTATTGGTGTTGGAGTGTCTATTCATCTTCAAAGAAAAACAAGGTAAGTTCATATACAAGTTAAATTAAATTTGGGATTTTGTCTTGTTGTTTGTCACTAAAGATGCATTTTTTAGCATGGGTGTTTAAGTTCTTAATGATGCTCTTTGTAGATTAATGGGTTGTGAGTGGTTTTCACACTTTACATGCACATAAATTTTTCCCGCCCACCATATGCTCGATGAAATGTCAACTAGAGTTTTTACATGAATAATATGAAATTTTACATACACTTATGGGGCGCCCAGGCGCCCTTGGGTTTTGGGTGTCATTGACCCATGGGAGGACCTCGTCCTTTATTTTGATCCTCTTCGGGAGAAGAAACGCGACGATTTTACTGAGCTAATGAACATGTAAGTCAATTTGAACATGATATTTTTTTAATCTTAATTATATGCATCTTAATTAGTTTGAATTTTACCAATTTGCTAGGGCCCTAACGGATTGGAAGATTACGATCGGAGAAGGGATTAGAAGGAGATGAGACTGTAAAACCAAAATCTCGAACCGTCCTTGTCCTCTCCAAGAGAGAATTGTTGAATGTGGTTATTTTGTTTTAGGTTTTATGAGGGATATAGTGATGAATGGAATTGACGCACTTGAAAGTAAACAATTTTATACTTCTGAGGATTTGGATATGATTAGGGGAGAATGGGCTAGCCATGTAATGGAATTCATTAATTATGATGTATAAACTTGTAATGTAATAGTTGGAGTGTATTTTTAGTTTGATTAATGAAGATAATACTTGGATCGTGTATTGGATAACATACAGATTAGGCCACCCGTGTGAAAAAAAAAATTTTTTTTGACGATTACACGACGGTGTATTTTACACCGTTGTGTAATATGAGATTACACGACGGGCACGAGAGGCCCGTCGTGTAATCTCCCCAAATCTGGAGAGATTACACGACGGGCCCCCATGGGCCCGTCGTGTAATCACACGGATTACACGACGGGCCCATGGGCCCGTCGTGTAAATCGTGGTTTACACGACGGGCCTAAGGGCCCGTCGTGTAATCTCCCCGAGTTGGGGAGATTACACGATAGGCCCCATGTGTAACGACCCGCCTAGCACATGCCGTTACCGTACATACATACATATATTTCGTGCTTACTTTCTTGACGTAAACAGCGGAAATTTTTTTTTTTTTTTATACTGCGCACTTGCACTCTTCCATAAGTACATACATAAGTATAATAGACATTTACTAAAGTTGTTCGGGTTTAAATAATAAACATAAATAAAACGCATAACAGTACGTGTGGCGGCTTATTTCCCACATTTCACAGTCCGCCAGGCCATGCCCCTCCATCTTGTATCAACAATTGCTGGCAGGTTGTTTACCTACAGCATAGACGTAAGACAGTGAGCTTTCGCTCAGCAAGTACAACTATCCTATACCGCGACACAACAAATTATAACATATTTAACATAAATCATATCATGTTGTAACTTATCTTAACATATGCATGAGCCATTTATGCTTTATTATGCTTCCTTATTCATTCGTAATTTTCTTATCTTATCTTATCTTAACTCATCTTATCTTATGGGCCCTATAACGTAAGTGTCTGTACCGGGCGCGCAACTATGGGCTTACTCTTGCCATAGCTCAACCCGACCTAACACGGGTCGGTACGACACAGGCAAGCTTGCTTGCTATTATAACTTTCATTGTCTCATATTTGATCTTTAATTGGTGAACATGCATCGTGATGTTTCACACTATTAATTATCATTCTTATCTCATAATCTTATTATGACTTTTATCATAGCATATCTACATAATATACTTTCATAACATACATCTATAGCATTTCGTAAATTCATAGCATTTTTCATGACATTTTCTAAACCCTAGCATACAATCATAACATTTAACTTTTTATAATATAGAACATACCATAGCATTTCCTAACATATAACATAGCATTTAACAATGTAACATTCTGAAACGCATAACATTTTACACACATACTTAGGCAAGTATACACAACAAAGCCTATACTGTAGGCGGAGTTGTACTTACCTTGTTTGTGATTGATGTGTCCACTGTTTAGCTTGAGTTCGTCGGGACACCGTCGTATATTATATTCTGAGATTGAACAAAAGTAAGGGTTAGAAATGTTGGCAGTATAACCAACATTCTTATATAACCTTAGTTATATTCCCTTACTTAATTTTACGTTATCCTATTTGGTTACATTAAGTAACCCTAGGATTTAAATCTATTCTAATCAAATTATTTTATTTTAGTTTAACTTTAAATTTCAAAATTCATTTTTGTTTTCTTTTTAGAAAACCTTATGTCTTTTTATAAAACCCTTTATTTTACTTGAAAATTGGAAATCATACAATAAAATTAATAAAAATTATTGACTATTGGAAACTGTCTTTGGAACAGTCTCACAATGCTATTTGTCAGTTCATATAAAATTTTTCCTCTTTTTGTACTGTTTTGGGAAATTCTGCACAGGAATTCCCTATTTCCTGTATAGTTTTTGAAATCCATTTCCATTTAAAAATCTAAATAGATTTTAGAAAAGTTTTCTTCATGAAAGTTTTAGCTATCGAAAATCCCTATAACTTTCGTGTTTTGAGGAAAACTCAGTTTCGCTCATATCCTTGTCAGTTTTCATTTGAAACTGACTGGTCGTGTATTGAAGTCTGGGCACATTGGTCTCGGGTTTTCATAAAAATGGAGGCCATTGGAGCCTCATTTTGGAAAACTGTTCGCGTATCCCCCTAGGAAAAACTGTGTTCTACAACTTTCATGTTTTGAGTTTTTCTCAATTCGGCCTCTAAAGGCCTCAAAATTAACGTTTCCCGAAACTGGTCAGGATCCACCCGAACCTGACAGTTTTTCGGTTTGGAGTTCATTTTACGTCCTAAACGCGGAACCTAGCTCGACCAGCCACCGCGGGAGCTCTAATACACACATGCAGCGGTTTCTAACGTTCAACATTCATCATTCACACCAACATACACATCATGCATAAATTTATAAAATCCTAACCAACCATCAAACACCTAACATGCATATTTTTGCAACCACCAACAAAACCCTAACCTATCATGCACAAACCCTAAAATTTTTTTTAAACTAAGGCAGCAATAAACAGTGAGCTTATGCTCTTACAACCAATTGCTTAAATACATTTAAATTTCCTCAATTGAAATTTAAATGAAAAGCTTATGGATTCAAGGGTTTTACCTCAATTTCGGGTCCAAAATTAGCTTGCTTCTCTTCTCCTTTTCCCTCCCTTCACAGCCGGCTTTCCAAGGGAAATTGGCTCCCCAAAATGTCCAGCTCCCTTGCCCAATTTCAGGTCACCAACTTGCTAAAATCCAGCCACACTTTGGCTCCAAAATTCCAGTCCAAACTTGCTTGGTTCCTCCTCCCCTTCAACCGGCCTCTTGGCCCCTAAGATCTCCAAAAATTTTCCAACTCTTTTTGCTTGCTTTGCTACTCAAAAACCGACCACCCCTATACTCTTGTCACTCAAAATTTCCTTTCTTTCCTTCCTTCCCTCTCACGGTTTTGGTGGAGTGAAAATTTGGGCATAGTTTCCTTAGATTTTTCTAAATTTTTGTGAACAAATGTTCACCTATTTATAGGTGATGGGAGATTTTCTCAAAATTGTAAATTAACCCCACAAAATCAATATTTGCACATTGGGAGGGGGGTATGTGGCCGGCCATGCATGGTCCAATTTAAACCAAATACTTTCCAATTTTTTTTTAATAACATAATGATGTAAATATTAAAAAGGTGGATGATATCATCCACCATAAAGGTTGTTTGGCTCTTTTTCCTATTATACAGTCCATTCTTTAATTAACACAGGTATTTTCAATACTGGATTCACTTATACACAGTATTGGTTTACTGAACTGCAGTTCAAAATTCATCTATGTAAAAATGAACTGTATAAAAATTTTCTTATAACTTGGAACCACTTGGCCCAAGTTATTCTAATTATTGTGCTTGATTTTCTATGGTGGTTTTGAATCCTAAACATATCATTTTAATCATAAAAACGGCTTTATGCAGTACAAATCTATACTGCGATTTGTTTAATCGTACAGCCTTTTTCTTTAACTTTTTGGGTCAATCTTCGGCTTTCTCGTCCGCCATTGACTTTCTTGTCAACCGCTGACTTTCCCGCCAAACTTTGACTCCCGTGGTCAACAGTTGACTTTTTGGTCAATCGTCGGCGTTTTTCGGTCAAACTTTGACCAACATAAAATTTTTGGCGATTTTGCTCCTTTTTGCCTAAAAGGTCATTTGCTTGACTCAGCAATCATTTTCGAGTCTTATAAAATCATAAAACTCACAAAACGTAACAAAAACCTTAACCGGCTTTTTCATGCATATCTTCAAATTTTGTACAAGTTTCTTAAAACAAAAGAAATCGTATTGTTGCGGAATTACTTGGTATTACACCATGGGCCCGTCGTGTAAACCACGATTTACACGACGGGCCCATGGGCCCGTCGTGTAATCTCTCCAACTCGGGGAGATTACACGACGGGCCCTTGGGCCCGTCGTAATATCAATTATATTACACGATGGGCCCCATGGGCCCGTCGTGTAATCTCACCCGAGTTGGGAGATTACACGACGGGCCCCATGGGCCCGTCGTGTAATCTATGGGCTTACGACAGATTACACGACGGTTCATTCCAAAACCGTCGTGTAATGTTCTTTATTTTGCTCCACCACATTACTGTTTACCGGGATTACACGACTGTTGGAAAACCGTCGTGTAAAACTAAGATACGACGACAGTAATGAAACCGTCGTGTTATCTTCCACGACGCTGGCTTACACGACGGTTAAGGTACCGTCGTGCAAACTTTACACGACGGTTAAAGCCCGTCGTGTAATCCTACTTTTCTAGTAGTGCAGGTTCTAAAATTTTCCTTTTTAATTTTATGGTTTGCTTCACAAATTTTTTTTTTCCTTTTTTCTTTTTTCTAAATCATGAATTTTTTTTCTTCCTTCGTAATCTCACTAATATATTTTCGCAATTTTAAATAATACAGCTTGAACGAACAAAGTATTAATAAAGTCAATGAGTTCTTCCCAGTTTCTTTCTTTCCTTAACTTTCCACAGGAGTACATTAATGTTTCTTAGGGGAACCTATTAACATCCCTTTTATCTACTTTTCTCATCCCTTTTTAAATTATCCATCAATTAAAAATTTAGATATTCATTATTACTTGTTATTATAAAAAAAAAAATTTCCTACAATTTAATTCTACACTTCGTCCTTTTTATACTCACCAATTTAATTCTTATTCTTCTTCTTCTTATGTTTTGTAATTTTGTCTTTTCCCAAATAACTATATTTTTTGTTATAACTATTTTCACAAGAAAATTACGAGCAATAACTTACAATACATATATATATATATATAACAACAACATTAATATACATATATGTATATATATCTACGACATTAAAAAAACATAAATAATAAATGTAAAACTGTGACTTTATTATTTTCATGAAATCTTATTTTAAAAAAAAAAAAAAAAAAAACAGAATCATTGAATTTCTTAAAAAAAAAAAAAAAAAGGAAGTCAAAAAAATAAGAAAAACAGTAATGAGAAAAAAAAAAGATTGTTTAAAAAAAATGGGGTTATTTGTTGGTTGGTGGGTGGAAGACGGATTAAAAAGTTAATTAAATTGTATAAATAATAGGAGGGGTGCAATAAGTGAAAAATGGATCCGTTGTTTAAATTTTAATTAGTGGATAATTTAAGAAAGAGGGTGGGAAAAGTAGATTGAGGGGTGTCAATAGACACCCCTATTTCTTATTGCCATAAGTAAAGAGAAATATATTTTGGAACCAAAAAAACTTATAATAAATCGTGTAATATTAAAAAGATGTTAATTAAGTTGTGTTTCTCTATCTGCTTAAAAGACTCGAAGGGCATTCTTCTACACAAGATATAGACATTCTTTTACTCTTTAAGCAATAAGACGTGATTGATCTTGCTTTTCTTACTAAGACTCAAACCAAGATTCTTATGATTTAAGTTAATGAGCTAATTTATTATTTCCTAACTGTAATTCTACATCGGAGTCCACTATTTAAGACATAGGATTCAGATTTTCTATCCGGGTTCAAAAAATAAATAAAAGAATAACATTCTAACTTTAGCTTTTCTTTTGTTTTGTCGTTTCTCAAACTTATTGTCTGTCATAATTTTTGAACAGATTGGGAGTATTTGCCAAAGCACCTTTTCGACATGACCTTGGAGAAATTGGAATCACCAATAGATTATTTGAGGTTTAGCGCTACTTGTGTTGAATGGCATTCAATTGCACAGGACAACGAAAGTAAACGCATCACAATGCCTCGTTATCATCAAGTTCCAATGCTTTTGATCCCTTGTCATGAAGACCAACATACATGGAGTGCATATAATGTGCTAAATAATGAGTTTCTTGGCACACAATTATCCGTGCCATATGGTAAACGTTTTGGTGGCTCTTCGGAGGGATGGTTAGTCGCTGTGGAGGAGAATTTTTCAGTAACACTCTACAAGCCATTTTCCATGGTTAAAGAGGGAAGTCGTAATAACACGGACCATATTATCCGGCTACCATGCTTGTTTCCCCCCTGAGCCCTATGAGGAATATGATTATCATGTTTTTAAGACTATTATCACAGCTGATCCGCTAGAAAATCCAAATGATTGCATAGTTGCAGTGATATTTAGTGATATGTGCTATTTGTCTTTCATCAGGCTTGGTAAAGACACCACATGGATTAGAGTTGATGCTTAAACAATTCTTCAGTTTCAAACGTTTCTCGACGTTACATACTACAATGATCGATTCTATGCCGTACATTGTTATGGAAAACTAATCTCTTTTGATGTCTCAGACTCGACCAATATAGATGTCAAGTTAATCGCTAATGATTCGCCTCCAATTATTAAAGATATTGAAGATGGAGATTTGCAATATGAAGGTGGCATTGAGGAGGATGATGATGAGTATGAGGACGAGGACGAGGATGAGAATGATGACGATGAAGATGACGATGACGATGACGAAGACGATGGTGTCAATGACAATTATGATGATGATGATGATGATGATGATGATGATGATGATGATGATGATGATGATGATGATGAACGCCGTTATTATGTTAGTGGCGAGACCAAGAAATATCTTGTCAAAACGTGTGAAGGAGAGTTATGGATGATTACGAGATGTTTCTGCAGGAATCCAAGGAATGCCCGGAACCGAAAAACAACCACAATCAAAACTTACAAGTTGGATTACAAAGAGTCAAGGTGGGTTGAGCTAGAGAAACTAGGAGATGTTTCTTTATTTTTGGGTGATAACTCCTCCATATGTGTGGTCGCATCCAGTTTTCCTGGGTGTCGACCTAATTGCATCTACTTTACCCATGACTATACTGTATTTCCAAATGATTCTCGCGGGCCTTGTGATATGGGCGTCTACCATGTTGAAAGTGGACAAATTGAGTGGCATTTTTCCATTGATGCAGCCAGTTTTGTCAAAATGTCAAAGCGACCTCCTATTTGGGTTGTACCCACAATTACATGCTAGCACTTTTGTTTCAATGATGAAGTATTCTTTTTTTTTTTTTTTTTCAATTTATTATTTCAAATAAATAAATTAATATGTATGAGCAGCACCAGTTTTTCTACTAGGAATATTGCAGATAAGTTAAATTTTCAAGGGAATAATGTTCTGTTAATTATTGTCAACCACTCTTTGTTGACCATATACTTTATTAATTCATTTGTTTCTAACCAATCCCTCGAAGCTAATTAGTGTCACTAATTGTGTATTACTAGTCACAAATTTATGTTTATAGCACAAACCTTGACACATAATTTTTAATTAAGAAATTGGAAAATTTTTAATACAAATTTTGGTTTTTGTTGGTATTTATCAGAATTGTCAAAGCCTATGATGGTTTATTCTGTCATTATTAACTTTGGAGTTTATTTATTTATTTATTTATTTTAATTATTTTTTAATGGCCTACGCACGTAATTGTACTTGGTTATCAATACAGTTTCGTATATTTTTTCCATAATCTTAAAATGTACACTCCGTGCACAAGTGTTATTTTGTTAGCGGAATTCAATTTAAAGACTTGATATTTAATATTTTCAGCCAAAAAATAATATTTTGCTATTCGTTTTGCATTTTGCAATTCTAATTAAAAAGGTCATCCATTTATCCTATTCCTTCCTGTCCGGGGGAGCGGTACAACAACCCAGTTCTAGGAAGAATATCCCCTGTAACACCCCAACCCCCAATTCCAATGTTGTAATATGATCAAAAAACTTTCAAGGAGGTCCAGCTTCTGTTTGTTCTATCACATTAACACCAATCAATAATGGAAGAACCAACAAGATCCGAAATCCCAAACAATCTATGAAATTGGTAAAAGAGACACCTTATATATTCTCTTTTTAAGTACCTTTTCTTGTCATGAATGAGAGAGAGATCCTTACTTTAGTTCACAAGCAAGTATATTCCTCGTCGTTCGTCCCCATAGTATTTTTATTTTTTATAAAGATGGGAATCATAGACCAGAAATTCACTAGAATCTTAAGGCCAAAATGTTTTGGATTCACATTCTGGACTTCCACGCAGACCCAGCAATATCTTCACGAATGCAAACCTACATGTAATACAACAACTTTAATTAGTACCATGAAATGCAAGTATGTTATGTGACTGTATTGCAGCAATTGATATCACCAAGGGCTTTCTTTAATCCCTCTATGTATTCACAATAGTAGGGCAAATTATTAGATATATCTTTAGTTCATAAATACCTAATTAATATCTAATATCACATGATGGGAGTTACCGAGGTATTGGGTGCTGCTCTGCTATGTGCTATTCATAGCGCTACCGTAGAAAATATTTTATTTGAAGATGGTGATGGTGCAAATACATTTTGTGCTTTTAACCCAACTCAAGCTGAAGAAACTTATTCAATGGTTACCACTAACCGCTTTTGGTCCCAAATCTTTGGGGTTGCTTTTTCCAATAAACGTTGGGTACATTTCTTTATGTTATTTGTACGAGATGAACAAAAATCTAAGTCTCTGGTTCAAAATTATCTTGATTCATCCTCCCGTGAGGAATTGCCAAAACATTTGACTCTTCACCCATTCCAATATAAAGGATCAATCAATCAAATAATAGATATAAAATGCGTCGGTTTGAAAATAAATGAATTGCTAGTTGTAGAATATTATTCTCGTCAGACTTAAACACAACTAAAATAAGAAGGATTCGGACAATTTTGCCCTTCCTTTCACCGATATAAAGAGACCCTTAGGAAGGTGTTTTATCTGGGGATTTTTTCCCACTCATGTATCATAGATTGATAGGGAGATCTTCATTCCTTGTAACCAAACTTCTCCTCAGGAGAATAGATGGGGCGATTCAGGTGAGATCTAATGTAGATTCAACTTTCAATTTACTCGTGGGATCCGGGCGGTCCGGGAGGGACCACCACGGCTTCTCTCTTCTCGAGAATCCATACATCCCTTATCAGTATATGGACAGTTATCTCTCGAGCACAAGTTTAGGTTCGGCCTCATTAGGAAAATAAAACGGAGCACCTAACAACGTATCTTTACAGACCAAGAACCACGAGATCGTCCCTTTCATTCTGGGGTGATGGAGGGATCGTACCATTTGAGCCTTTTTTTTTTCATTCCTTTCCTGGCGGTCTGGAGAAAACTCCAATCAATAGGAAAAAAACCTCCCTTCCCGAAAGGAAGAATGTGAAATTCTTTTTCCTTTCCGTAGGGATCAGGAGATTGGATCTAGCCGTAAGAAGAATGCTTGGCTGATAAATAACTCACTTCTTGGTTTTCGACCCCCTCAGTCACTACGAACGCCCCTGATCAGTGCAATGAGATGTGTCTATTTGTTTATCTTTTGACTCGAAATGAAAGCATGTTTTCTTACATTCAAATATATATTGTCTTAACCAGAAAATAATTATTCCTTGACGAATAAAGTTAGTAGAGGTAAAATGAAATCCGAGTCTCAGTGATAAAATCACAACAATAATATTGTATGTGTTTTTTTTTTTTTTATTGGATTTTTGTTTTTTGTTTTTTTGAATTTCATTTGTGCAGTGTTTGACTCTGCTTTTATTTTTATTATTATTTATTTTTTAAGTCCTACCGAGTCTTTCGCTGACCGTTTTATTTTTACGCTCTAATCACACCAACTCCCAAGAAATTATAGAAGTGGACCGTGTAGGACGACTACCCAGAAATGCGACGAGCACCTCGACAACCTCTGACGACTTCTATTATCATTACATGGCCTATATTAATATAATCGGAGGTGGCAAAGCCCATTGTATTCGCCGTTAGATTCGGAGGCCGGAGAAGAAGCTCGCCGAGCTTCTACGCCGTTGCACCGGTGCTTGCTTGACCGACGGACCTCATTGCTCTCCTCGCCAACGGGCTCCCCCCCACGCCAGATCTCGCGCCGCCACCGTCATTCTGTGTCATCACTGGCGAACTTGACCTACGAGCGCAGCTCCCACCGTTACGCGCCGGTGATTATCCCTAGCCTGTACCATTCGTCGAAGCCTCGGAACCCAATCATGGTCACCTCCTCGGCCTACGCCCTGTGCGATGTCGGATCACCATGGCAGAGTCAGTGGAAGATCTTCGATCTTCTGCGCGATGCTCCGGAAAGGCCGAGTGGCGGTAGATCAACGGCGTGCTGGGGAGCGGCGGTCGGGGCGACGGGCTCAGCCACGGGTTCATTTTCAGGGCGAGGCTCACGCCGTTGTGATGACGGAGACAGGGGCCCTCGCCCTCGCCGACCAGTACTTTAAAAAAAAAAAAAAAAACTCTGGTAGGGTAGACATCAAATGTGAGGGATTCTATTTTGTTTGGTGATCTTTAAGTCTTTTTAACCATCCGATTTAAATCTGGAGGTATAGAATTTTTACCCTATCAACGAGGTGAAACAATTTTATCCCATTGTGGAAGTCCCCTATTTTTAAGCCTCTACTAGCGCGGTTTCGGGGTTGTAACTTTTCTTTTTTTTTTTTTTTTTTTTTTTTTTTTAACTATTGAAATTGTGTGTATTTATTAAATGAAAATTGAAATTGTGAGAAATAGACAAAGAATGAGAAATTTAAGTTTTTTTTAAAAGTATTTTAGCTTTATAAAAGTTTAGTTTTCATAGTTTGTAATATTTTAGTCAGATCTTTAATGGCTTTATATTTATGATTTCATTTATATTTGTTTAGAATTTGGTTATGAAATCTTTGGTTTTGAACTAAATTTATATTGCATTTTTACTTTATTATTTATTTTTACTTAGTAACATTTTCAAATGTATATTTATAATAAATGGGGAACGAGGCGAGTATGGGAAAAGCCCCTCCGATGGGGAATACCCATCCTCAACCCCATTTCTATTTAAGCGGGGATGGGGATAATTTTTAAGACGAGAATGGGGACAAGAATGCATTTCACGACGCCGCTCCACCCCGTTGCCATCCTTACAGTCTCTCACACACACATGCTATCAACGAGCCCTCCACGTCTTTTCCCGTGCTGACCATCTTCCTTCTCCTTTAAACCAAAAACAAAATATGGTTTAGTAAAAATATTAAACTCAACAGTTGAACCAACCCCAACAATAATGATTAGTCTCTTTTTGCTTTAAGTATTTTGAACCTCAGAAGAAGCTATTGGGTATTTAGCATTAAAACTCCCTAAACTTGTCACCTTTTAACAACCTTCCTCTCAAACTTCTAATTTTGGCAATTTATTCATTCGATTTGCCAAATTGTGGCAATGTCCCCCATATAAGTTAATTTTCTATTAAATTAGGGATGAAAAGTCCACGTAAATTTCATGTGAAGACGAAAAAATTCATTTCCAACCAAAAAATTCTAAATCTAAATCAAATCATAATGCAAATCTTCCAATTTCAAATATTTTATTTAGTATCAAATTAATTAAAAGTGGTACATTGCAACAATTTAACAAACTTAGAGGGTAAATTATCAAAATTAAACGTTTGGGGAGGGGAGGGGGCAAGTTGTCAAAGAGTTACAAGTCTAGGGGTATTAATAAGTGCTAAATATTCCGAAGCTATTTATAGCAACAACTAAATATGCACCAAGTTTGAAAGTAGAGTTATTTCGAATTAAAAATAATGCACTTATTTGCTAAAGATAAAAGAAAACATATTAGTTAGATTTATTTATTTGATTTTAAAAAATTTATAATACTATCAACGAACAACGCAAGAGAATTTTATGTAAAAAAAAAAAATCAAAGAAGTTATGCAGTTAAATGATCTTAGTACAAGAAAAAAATCTCATTAAAAATTAATGAGTTCTGATTTTTAATCTTTCCAATATGAACTTTAATATATTAGCGAGTTAAAAAGAAAGAAAGAAAAAAAAAAGAATCTTGTATGTTTCAGGAAATTAAAACGACATATATATATATATATCTCTCTCTCTCTCTCTCTCTCGAAATAAAAAGGTAACATCTCAATTAGAGTTTGAAAGGGACTCCTAATTAGCACTCCTCGTAGGACGATAGAAAGAAATGTACTTGAATTAGGATTCCACTTCTCCCAAGTTTTATAAATTGTCAGTTTTGTCGTAAAAAAAAATAATAATAAAAATAAAAAAAAGGGAGAGAGAGAGACAGAGAGAGAGAGAGAAAGAAAAGTAAAATAAAATAAAATAAAAGGAAGGAAGGCGAAATTGGAAAAATGGCTTCAGCGACTTCAGGTTCTGAGTATATCCTTCTATCTTTATGATTTGTATCAAAACGCCCTTCTAAATTTGCGGCTTTATGAAGGCTTTTTTTTTTTTTTTTTGTTAAGCTCACTAAATATTGTCGTTTCTGCTTAAAGTTATAATAAGAAGATGAAGTTTTAATCCTTGTTTATTTCTTTCCTTGGTACTTTAAAAATTAGTGTTTATTTAGTTTGAGTTCTTAATTATTGGTAGGTATCATAATTTTAACCGTTGAAAATGATCTAATTCATTTTTAGAAGGAGTTCTGTATTAAGTACTGAAAGCATACAGAGTTTTCTTCCGCGCACAAAATTTTCCGACGAGAAAAACATTTTTTGGAGTGCATATAATGTGCATAAAATTTTCCGACGAGAAAACCATTTTTTGTAGTGCATATAATGTGCATAAAAAAAAAAAAAAAGTTATAATAAATCGTATTCTCTCAAGAAAGAAGATATTAAAGAAGAGTTATATAATGTGCGAGAAGGTTTGTTTCTTGTTAAGAATTAATTATATTTAAATAAGATAAAGATTAGTCATTAAATAATATTTTATCATTATCATTTGATTTTAAATGTAGATTTATGTTTATTTTCAAAGATTATTTAGGATATCTAGAATTAAGCTAAGTTTATATATATATATATTTTTAGTTTAGATTTTATAACTTACTCGGTAATTGTAATTTTATTAGAAGAGAGTTGATCGATTAATGAAATTATATTGTGTTTGCACTTGCAACAATGTAAAACCCTAGCTTATTTTGCTCTCCACTCTTCTTTTATTTGCATTGGGTATTTTCTCAGTTTTTCTTGCAAAAACTCGACCTAAGACTTTGCTTAAGTTTGTGAGTTAATTTATTTCCTTATTTATGAAACTTTTTGTTTGTCATAATTTTTTTTTTTTTTTAACAGATTGGGTGTATTTGCCAAAGCAGCTTTTGGACATGATTTTGGAGAAATTGGAATTACCAAAAGATTATTTAAGGTTTAGCGCCACTTGTGTGGAATGGTATTCAATAGCAAAAGACAGTGAAAGTAAACTTATCAAAATGCCTTGTTATCATCAAGTTCCAATGCTTTTGATCCTTAGTCATGAAGACCAACATACATGGAGTGCATATAATGTGCTAAATAATGAGTTTCTTGGGACAAAATTATCATTACCATATGGTAAACGTTTTGGTGGCTCTTCATAGGGATGGTTAGTCGCTGTGGAGGAGAATTTTTCAGTAACACTCTACAAGCCATTTTCCATGGTTAAAAAGGGAAGTGTAGTAAAAGGGACCTTATTATCCGGCTACCATGCTTGTTAATTTCCTCTTTTTAGACTACGATTACAGCTGATCCGCTAGAAAATCCAAATGATTGCATCAATGCAATGATATTTAGCGATATGTGCAATTTTCCTTTTGTCGGGCTTGGTAAAGACGCCGCATGGATTAGAGTTGATGTTCAAACAGTTCTTCAATTTGAAACATTTCATGACGTTACATACTACAATGATTGATTTTATGCTGTATATTTTTCTGGAAAACTAATATCTTTTGATGTCTCATACTCAACCAATATAGATGTCAAGTTAATCGCTCATGATTCGCCTCCAATTATTAAAGACATTGAAGATGGAGATTTGCAATATGAAGATGACATTGAGGATGATGAGGATGATGAGGATGAGGATGAGGATGAGGATGAGGATGAGGATGAGGATGACGATGGTGTAAATGACAATTATGATGATGATTATCACCATTATTATCCTAGTGGCGAGACCAAGAAATATATTGTCAAAACGTGTGAAGGAGAGTTGTGGATGATTACGAGATGTTTCCGTAGGGATCCAATGAATGACTATAAACGAAAAACAACCACAATCAAAACTTACAAATTGGATTATAAGGAGTCAAGGTGGGTTGAGCTAGAGAGACTAGGAGATGTTTCATTAGCATCCCCCATACACATCCTCCTCTTCTGCTGTAGTAGACAACTTCTAATGATGTACAATATCAGCCATCGTCATACAGGACTCAGAATCCTAGAGATCATGCATCTCTCTCTCTCTCTTTTCCTTATCTTTTACCTATATTTAAAACATATGATTATTTTAGTCATGCTTTTCTTGCTTGCTACATGATAGCCATGTAATCGTCATGTCATTATAATGTGGATTTTGTTTTTTGTTTTTTGTTTTTTGTTTTTTTGCCTTTTTGGCTTTGTTTGTTTTTTTTTCATGCGCACACGAAAAATGCGTGCCATACAACCAGCAGTAGTTAATGGAACGAACTCCCCTGAACTTATTAATGATTGTAAATACGGTGTTTTTCTTTTTTTATGTTATTTTAATGATTTCTATAATATATGTCACAAACTGGTGGGGGTTATTTTTTAACGAACCAGTCAATACACATGATTAAAACCGTAAAAAGTTACTTCAACGACGTCGGTATCAGAATTCCAAGTTATAACAAACTTAAGTCCATGCAGGGGTCGATGAGTTGACACGAGAGGCAATCTTAGGGATCTTACGAACTGGAAAGTCAAATATTCGAATCTCCTACCAACTCAGGGGAGTGCAAACCTTGCTTGTGTGGTATAACGAAATGAAAAATGACAAGACCATCACCAGATCCTTTATTTAGCAAAAAAAAAAAAAAAAAAAAAGCTATAATAAACTCAAGGCGAGCTCTATTTCATTTTGAGTTGCAGGGATATAATGAGAGAATTACTACTTTTCGAAAGTAAGATTAAATACTTCCTGTATTTACCCAGAAAAAAACACACGTACTGTTCTTTTAATTTAGTGTACAAGATTGACAACTTATTTCTTTTATTATTTTACAAATCGGCACCTTCAAGATTACACTTTAGGCATATATGCAGACAGAAGAATTACCAACTTTCTTCCTTCTTTTATAGCTATTTATCTAGTTCACATAGAATAAATTCAGAAACAACAAAAATTTGACCAAAAAAAAAAAAAAAAGGAAGCATATGCATTAGTATTTTTTGTTACATTGATTTGTATTGATTTTAAAAGGTTATGTAAGATAATCAACTAATGGCACAAGAGAAAAATATAAATTAGAAACAAACAAGCGGTTTTTTTTTTTAAAATTAAAAAACACGCCGTTTTGTGGTTGCAGGCATAGCCTAGTAGTTATATCATACTTGAATACTCATAAATATGTTGAGTTTGAATTCCAACCTAAAGTTCAAAAAAAAAAAAAAAAAAAAAAGCCATTTAGAACTACTAAAATCGTTTAGTAGTGTGGTTGCAGGCAAAGCCAAACGATAATACCACACCTGACTCTACCTAAATATGTAGAGTTCGAATTATCCCACACTCAATTCAAAATATGTATATCATAAGTAGTTCATTTAAAAAAACAATTAGAGATGAGGGGACTTGAACTCTTCACTTTATGATAGAATCAAGTGTGGAATGACCTTTAAATTATGCGTGTAACTATATTTAGTACCACAATTTTAATTACATATACATTAGAAAGATAAACTAAATCTAAAAAATATATCAATATGTGCATGTTAATGTACGTTTATACCCTTTCAAAAAAAAAAGAGGTACAATTATAAACCATAATAACATTGATGCCGAGAAAGAATATATATCCTTCAAAAAAAAAAAAAAACAATAAAACAATAAAACAAAAGAAACAAAAACAAAAAAAGAAAGAAAGAAAGAAAGATGGAAGATAAGTCATCGTATTGTACGAAAAAATCTGATTAATAAATTAATGAATTATTATTTATGAATCTCTTTAATGTGAATTTAAATAGGACTTATCTTCTGTAAATAATTTTTTGTTTGAGACATGCCAAAACAAAAATGTATTAATTATACGAATAAGAATTTGAGATGAAGTCTGTAATTAATGAGCATTCCTTGTAGGATTAGGATCCCCTTGATTAATATAATTTAACTAAGATTCCACTTGTCCCAATTTCTATAAATTCGATAGCAAGCTTTTCAGATCTCAAACATATAAAATTATAGGAAAGAAGGCGATCGTGGAAGAATGGCTTCACCCGCTTCAGCACTACTACAAAAAGTACATTACACGACGGAGATTACACGACGGTTCCTTGAAACCGTCGTGTAAAGTCGTACTTTACACGACGGTTCCTAGGAACCGTCGTGTAATCTTCCACGCGAGGGACTTTACACGACGGTTCTTTTGAACCGTCGTGTAAAGTCGGACATTACACTACGGTTCCAAAGAACCGTCGTGTAAAGTGCCTCGCGGAGCAACTTTACACTACGGTTCCAAGGAACCGTCGTGTAAAGTCCGACTTTACACTACGGTTCCAAGGAACCGTCGTGTAAAGTCGGACTTTACACAACGGTTCCAAAGAACCGTCGTGTAAAGTGCCTCGCGGAGCAACTTTACACTACGGTTCCAAAGAACCGTCGTGTAAAGTCCGACTTTACACTACGGTTCCAAGGAACCGTCGTGTAAAATCGGACTTTACACTACGGTTCCAAAAAACCGTCGTGTAAAGTGCCTCGCGGAGCAACTTTACACTACGGTTCCAAAGAACCGTCGTGTAAAGTCCGACTTTACACTACGGTTCCAAAGAACCGTCGTGTAAAGTGCCTCGCGGAGGAACTTTACACTACGGTTCCAAAGAACCGTCGTGTAAAGTCCGTGTGATTACACGACGGGCACGAGAGGCCCGTCGTGTAATCTCCCAAGATTTTGGGAGATTACACGACGGGCCTCTCGTGCCCGTCGTGTAATCGTCAAAAAATTTTGAACTTTCGTTTTTCGAACTCCGCGCGCAAACTTATTACTTAAATACAACTTCCTCTCATTTTCTTTCCACATAACTTCTCATTTCTCTAACCTCTCTCTAAATTTCTCAAGTACCCACTACCTCCTCCAAGCCGCCGCCAACTCCGTCGTCGCCGCCGCCGTCGCCATCGTGTCGCCGCCGTCGCCTATTCCAAAATTATTGGTGTTGGAGTGTCTATTCATCTTCAAAGAAAAACAAGGTAAGTTCATTTACAAGTTAAATTAAATTTGGGATTTTGTCTTGTTGTTTGTCACTAAAGATGCATTTTTTAGCATGGGTGTTTAAGTTCTTAATGATGCTCTTTGTAGATTAATGGGTTGTGAGTGGTTTTCACACTTTACATGCACATAAATTTTTCCCGCCCACCATATGCTCGATGAAATGTCAACTAGAGTTTTTACATGAATAATATGAAATTTTACATACACTTATGGGGCGCCCAGGCGCCCTTGGGTTTTGGGTGTCATTGACCCATGGGAGGACCTCGTCCTTTATTTTGATCCTCTTCGGGAGAAGAAACGCGACGATTTTACTGAGCTAATGAACATGTAAGTCAATTTGAACATGATATTTTTTTTAATCTTAATTATATGCATCTTAATTAGTTTGAATTTTACCAATTTGCTAGGGCCCTAACGGATTGGAAGATTACGATCGGAGAAGGGATTAGAAGGAGATGAGACTGTAAAACCAAAATCTCGAACCGTCCTTGTCCTCTCCAAGAGAGAATTGTTGAATGTGGTTATTTTGTTTTAGGTTTTATGAGGGATATAGTGATGAATGGAATTGACGCACTTGAAAGTAAACAATTTTATACTTCTGAGGATTTGGATATGATTAGGGGAGAATGGGCTAGCCATGTAATGGAATTCATTAATTATGATGTATAAACTTGTAATGTAATAGTTGGAGTGTATTTTTAGTTTGATTAATGAAGATAATACTTGGATCGTGTATTGGATAACATACAGATTAGGCCACCCGTGTGAAAAATTTTTTTTTTTTTGACGATTACACGACGGTGTATTTTACACCGTTGTGTAATATGAGATTACACGACGGGCACGAGAGGCTCGTCGTGTAATCTCCCCAAATCTGGAGAGATTACACGACGGGCCCCCATGGGCCCGTCGTGTAATCACACGGATTACACGACGGGCCCATGGGCCCGTCGTGTAAATCGTGGTTTACACGACGGGCCTAAGGGCCCGTCGTGTAATCTCCCCGAGTTGGGGAGATTACACGATAGGCCCCATGTGTAACGACCCGCCTAGCACATGCCGTTACCGTACATACATACATATATTTCGTGCTTACTTTCTTGACGTAAACAGCGGAAATTTTTTTTTTTTTTTTTATACTGCGCACTTGCACTCTT
Source organism: Ficus erecta (assembly GCA_008635985.1). Lineage (NCBI taxonomy): Eukaryota > Viridiplantae > Streptophyta > Magnoliopsida > Rosales > Moraceae > Ficus > Ficus erecta. The sequence goes on from BKCH01000408.1 coordinate 43,965, forward strand.
CCATAAGTACATACATAAGTATAATAGACATTTACTAAAGTTGTTCGGGTTTAAATAATAAACATAAATAAAACGCATAACAGTACGTGTGGCGGCTTATTTCCCACATTTCACAGTCCGCCAGGCCATGCCCCTCCATTTTGTATCAACAATTGCTGGCAGGTTGTTTACCTACAGCATAGACGTAAGACAGTGAGCTTTCGCTCAGCAAGTACAACTATCCTATACCGCGACACAACAAATTATAACATATTTAACATAAATCATATCATGTTGTAACTTATCTTAACATATGCATGAGCCATTTATGCTTTATTATGCTTCCTTATTCATTCGTAATTTTCTTATCTTATCTTATCTTAACTCATCTTATCTTATGGGCCCTATAACGTAAGTGTCTGTACCGGGCGCGCAACTATGGGCTTACTCTTGCCATAGCTCAACCCGACCTAACACGGGTCGGTACGACACAGGCAAGCTTGCTTGCTATTATAACTTTCATTGTCTCATATTTGATCTTTAATTGGTGAACATGCATCGTGATGTTTCACACTATTAATTATCATTCTTATCTCATAATCTTATTATGACTTTTATCATAGCATATCTACATAATATACTTTCATAACATACATCTATAGCATTTCGTAAATTCATAGCATTTTTCATGACATTTTCTAAACCCTAGCATACAATCATAACATTTAACTTTTTATAATATAGAACATACCATAGCATTTCCTAACATATAACATAGCATTTAACAATGTAACATTCTGAAACGCATAACATTTTACACACATACTTAGGCAAGTATACACAACAAAGCCTATACTGTAGGCGGAGTTGTACTTACCTTGTTTGTGATTGATGTGTCCACTGTTTAGCTTGAGTTCGTCGGGACACCGTCGTATATTATATTCTGAGATTGAACAAAAGTAAGGGTTAGAAATGTTGGCAGTATAACCAACATTCTTATATAACCTTAGTTATATTCCCTTACTTAATTTTACGTTATCCTATTTGGTTACATTAAGTAACCCTAGGATTTAAATCTATTCTAATCAAATTATTTTATTTTAGTTTAACTTTAAATTTCAAAATTCATTTTTGTTTTCTTTTTAGAAAACCTTATGTCTTTTTATAAAACCCTTTATTTTACTTGAAAATTGGAAATCATACAATAAAATTAATAAAAATTATTGACTATTGGAAACTGTCTTTGGAACAGTCTCACAATGCTATTTGTCAGTTCATATAAAATTTTTCCTCTTTTTGTACTGTTTTGGGAAATTCTGCACAGGAATTCCCTATTTCCTGTATAGTTTTTGAAATCCATTTCCATTTAAAAATCTAAACAGATTTTAGAAAAGTTTTCTTCATGAAAGTTTTAGCTATCGAAAATCCCTATAACTTTCGTGTTTTGAGGAAAACTCAGTTTCGCTCATATCCTTGTCAGTTTTCATTTGAAACTGACTGGTCGTGTATTGAAGTCTGGGCACATTGGTCTCGGGTTTTCATAAAAATGGAGGCCATTGGAGCCTCATTTTGGAAAACTGTTCGCGCATCCCCCTAGGAAAAACTGTGTTCTACAACTTTCATGTTTTGAGTTTTTCTCAATTCGGCCTCTAAAGGCCTCAAAATTAACGTTTCCCGAAACTGGTCAGGATCCACCCGAACCTGACAGTTTTTCGGTTTGGAGTTCATTTTACGTCCTAAACGCGGAACCTAGCTCGACCAGCCACCGCGGGAGCTCTAATACACACATGCAGCGGTTTCTAACGTTCAACATTCATCATTCACACCAACATACACATCATGCATAAATTTATAAAACCCTAACCAACCATCAAACACCTAACATGCATATTTTTGCAACCACCAACAAAACCCTAACCTATCATGCACAAACCCTAAAATTTTTTTTAAACTAAGGCAGCAATAAACAGTGAGCTTATGCTCTTACAACCAATTGCTTAAATACATTTAAATTTCCTCAATTGAAATTTAAATGAAAAGCTTATGGATTCAAGGGTTTTACCTCAATTTCGGGTCCAAAATTAGCTTGCTTCTCTTCTCCTTTTCCCTCCCTTCACAGCCGGCTTTCCAAGGGAAATTGGCTCCCCAAAATGTCCAGCTCCCTTGCCCAATTTCAGGTCACCAACTTGCTAAAATCCAGCCACACTTTGGCTCCAAAATTCCAGTCCAAACTTGCTTGGTTCCTCCTCCCCTTCAACCGGCCTCTTGGCCCCTAAGATCTCCAAAAATTTTCCAACTCTTTTTGCTTGCTTTGCTACTCAAAACCGACCACCCCTATACTCTTGTCACTCAAAATTTCCTTTCTTTCCTTCCTTCCCTCTCACGGTTTTGGTGGAGTGAAAATTTGGGCATAGTTTCCTTAGATTTTTCTAAATTTTTGTGAACAAATGTTCACCTATTTATAGGTGATGGGAGATTTTCTCAAAATTGTAAATTAACCCCACAAAATCAATATTTGCACATTGGGAGGGGGGTATGTGGCCGGCCATGCATGGTCCAATTTAAACCAAATACTTTCCAATTTTTTTTTAATAACATAATGATGTAAATATTAAAAAGGTGGATGATATCATCCACCATAAAGGTTGTTTGGCTCTTTTTCCTATTATACAGTCCATTCTTTAATTAACACAGGTATTTTCAATACTGGATTCACTTATACACAGTATTGGTTTACTGAACTGCAGTTCAAAATTCATCTATGTAAAAATGAACTGTATAAAAATTTTCTTATAACTTGGAACCACTTGGCCCAAGTTATTCTAATTATTGTGCTTGATTTTCTATGGTGGTTTTGAATCCTAAACATATCATTTTAATCATAAAAACGGCTTTATGCAGTACAAATCTATACTGCGATTTGTTTAATCGTACAGCCTTTTTCTTTAACTTTTTGGGTCAATCTTCGGCTTTCTCGTCCGCCATTGACTTTCTTGTCAACCGCTGACTTTCCCGCCAAACTTTGACTCCCGTGGTCAACAGTTGACTTTTTGGTCAATCGTCGGCGTTTTTTCGGTCAAACTTTGACCAACATAAAATTTTTGGCGATTTTGCTCCTTTTTGCCTAAAAGGTCATTTGCTTGACTCAGCAATCATTTTCGAGTCTTATAAAATCATAAAACTCACAAAACGTAACAAAAACCTTAACCGGCTTTTTCATGCATATCTTCAAATTTTGTACAAGTTTCTTAAAACAAAAGAAATCGTATTGTTGCGGAATTACTTGGTATTACACCATGGGCCCGTCGTGTAAACCACGATTTACACGACGGGCCCATGGGCCCGTCGTGTAATCTCTCCAACTCGGGGAGATTACACGACGGGCCCTTGGGCCCGTCGTAATATCAATTATATTACACGATGGGCCCCATGGGCCCGTCGTGTAATCTCACCCGAGTTGGGAGATTACACGACGGGCCCCATGGGGCCCGTCGTGTAATCTATGGGCTTACGACAGATTACACGACGGTTCATTCCAAAACCGTCGTGTAATGTTCTTTATTTTGCTCCACCACATTACTGTTTACCGGGATTACACGACTGTTGGAAAACCGTCGTGTAAAACTAAGATACGACGACAGTAATGAAACCGTCGTGTTATCTTCCACGACGCTGGCTTACACGACGGTTAAGGTACCGTCGTGCAAACTTTACACGACGGTTAAAGCCCGTCGTGTAATCCTACTTTTCTAGTAGTGCAGGTTCTAAAATTTTCCTTTTTAATTTTATGGTTTGCTTCACAAATTTTTTTTTTCCTTTTTTCTTTTTTCTAAATCATGAATTTTTTTTTCTTCCTTCGTAATCTCACTAATATATTTTCGCAATTTTAAATAATACAGCTTGAACGAACAAAGTATTAATAAAGTCAATGAGTTCTTCCCAGTTTCTTTCTTTCCTTAACTTTCCACAGGAGTACATTAATGTTTCTTAGGGGAACCTATTAACATCCCTTTTATCTACTTTTCTCATCCCTTTTTAAATTATCCATCAATTAAAAATTTAGATATTCATTATTACTTGTTATTATAAAAAAAAATAATTTCCTACAATTTAATTCTACACTTCGTCCTTTTTATACTCACCAATTTAATTCTTATTCTTCTTCTTCTTATGTTTTGTAATTTTGTCTTTTCCCAAATAACTATATTTTTTGTTATAACTATTTTCACAAGAAAATTACGAGCAATAACTTACAATACATATATATATATATATATATATAACAACAACATTAATATACATATATGTATATATCTACGACATTAAAAAAACATAAATAATAAATGTAAAACTGTGACTTTATTATTTTCATGAAATCTTATTTCAAAAAAAAAAAAAAAAACAGAATCATTGAATTTCTTAAAAAAAAAAAAAAAAAGGAAGTCAAAAAAATAAGAAAAACAGTAATGAGAAAAAAAAAGATTGTTTAAACAAAATGGGGTTATTTGTTGGTTGGTGGGTGGAAGACGGATTAAAAAGTTAATTAAAATGTATAAATAATAGGAGGGGTGCAATAAGTGAAAAATGGATCCGTTGTTTAAATTTTAATTAGTGGATAATTTAAGAAAGAGGGTGGGAAAAGTAGATTGAGGGGTGTCAATAGACACCCCTATTTCTTATTGCCATAAGTAAAGAGAAATATTTTTTGGAACCAAAAAAACTTATAATAAATCGTGTAATATTAAAAAGATGTTAATTAAGTTGTGTTTCTCTATCTGCTTAAAAGACTCGAAGGGCATTCTTCTACACAAGATATAGACATTCTTTTACTCTTTAAGCAATAAGACGTGATTGATCTTGCTTTTCTTACTAAGACTCAAACCAAGATTCTTATGATTTAAGTTAATGAGCTAATTTATTATTTCCTAACTGTAATTCTACATCGGAGTCCACTATTTAAGACATAGGATTCAGATTTTCTATCCGGGTTCAAAAAATAAATAAAAGAATAACATTCTAACTTTAGCTTTTCTTTTGTTTTGTCGTTTCTCAAACTTATTGTCTGTCATAATTTTTGAACAGATTGGGAGTATTTGCCAAAGCACCTTTTGGACATGACCTTGGAGAAATTGGAATCACCAATAGATTATTTGAGGTTTAGCGCTACTTGTGTTGAATGGCATTCAATTGCACAGGACAACGAAAGTAAACGCATCACAATGCCTCGTTATCATCAAGTTCCAATGCTTTTGATCCCTTGTCATGAAGACCAACATACATGGAGTGCATATAATGTGCTAAATAATGAGTTTCTTGGCACACAATTATCCGTGCCATATGGTAAACGTTTTGGTGGCTCTTCGGAGGGATGGTTAGTCGCTGTGGAGGAGAATTTTTCAGTAACACTCTACAAGCCATTTTCCATGGTTAAAGAGGGAAGTCGTAATAACACGGACCATATTATCCGGCTACCATGCTTGTTTCCCCCTGAGCCCTATGAGGAATATGATTATCATGTTTTTAAGACTATTATCACAGCTGATCCGCTAGAAAATCCAAATGATTGCATAGTTGCAGTGATATTTAGTGATATGTGCTATTTGTCTTTCATCAGGCTTGGTAAAGACACCACATGGATTAGAGTTGATGCTTAAACAATTCTTCAGTTTCAAACGTTTCTCGACGTTACATACTACAATGATCGATTCTATGCCGTACATTGTTATGGAAAACTAATCTCTTTTGATGTCTCAGACTCGACCAATATAGATGTCAAGTTAATCGCTAATGATTCGCCTCCAATTATTAAAGATATTGAAGATGGAGATTTGCATTATGAAGATGGCATTGAGGAGGATGATGATGAGTATGAGGACGAGGACGAGGATGAGAATGATGACGATGAAGATGACGATGACGAAGACGATGGTGTCAATGACAATTATGATGATGATGATGATGATGATGATGATGATGAACGCCGTTATTATGCTAGTGGCGAGACCAAGAAATATCTTGTCAAAACGTGTGAAGGAGAGTTATGGATGATTACGAGATGTTTCTGCAGGAATCCAAGGAATGCCCGGAACCGAAAAACAACCACAATCAAAACTTACAAGTTGGATTACAAAGAGTCAAGGTGGGTTGAGCTAGAGAAACTAGGAGATGTTTCTTTATTTTTGGGTGATAACTCCTCCATATGTGTGGTCGCATCCAGTTTTCCTGGGTGTCGACCTAATTGCATCTACTTTACCCATGACTATACTGTATTTCCAAATGATTCTCGCGGGCCTTGTGATATGGGCGTCTACCATGTTGAAAGTGGACAAATTGAGTGGCATTTTTCCATTGATGCAGCCAGTTTTGTCAAAATGTCAAAGCGACCTCCTATTTGGGTTGTACCCACAATTACATGCTAGCACTTTTGTTTCAATGATCAAGCATTCTTTTTTTTTTTTTTCAATTTATTATTTCAAATAAATAAATTAATATGTATGAGCAGCACCTGTTTTTTCTACTAGGAATATTGCAGATAAGTTAAATTTTCAAGGGAATAATGTTCTGTTAATTATGGTCAACCACTCTTTGTTGACCATATACTTTATTAATTCATTTGTTTCTAACCAATCCCTCGAAGCTAATTAGTGTCACTAATTGTGTATTACTAGTCACAAATTTATGTTTATAGCACAAACCTTGACACATAATTTTTGATAAAGAAATTGGAAAACTTTTGATACAAATTTTTGTTTTTGTTACTACTTATTAGAATTGTCAAAGCCTATGATGTTTTATTCTGTCATTATTAACTTGGGTTAATTTCATTAATAGCACTTGTAGGAATTTTATTATTAAAAATAATACCACTTTTTTTTTTTCTTTTCATTACTAGCACTCAAAGCATTTGATATGTGAGGCCCAGTAGCATTTAATGTATGTCAAATTACGGGTTTACCCTCATCTCCCACCAGTCCAAATATCCCTCTCCCTCGCATGCTCCAAATTTTTTTTTCAAATCAACATCTACAGTATTTTAGAGAGAGAAACTGAAATCTAGAGAAAGAAAGAGTTGTCACCCACCGGAACCGCTCGGAAACCGTCCGAAACCACCACGAAAGCCCTCTATAAACCGCTTAAAAGTCTGTGAACGTTGGAGAATCTTTTAAAACTAACCATGTTGAAACCCACAAAATTGGCTGAGAAAAAAATTACTCCCGAAAATAGGTCTCTCCGAGTAAAAGCTTCGGCATATAAAAGGCCACCGATCAAGAAAAGTTTTTAAAAACCGGTACCAGAGAGCGAGAGAAGGGTGGCTGAGGAAAGGTTGAAGAGAAAACAGGGGGAAATTGAAGTTAAGGAATCAAAGAAGCCGAAAAGTTCCGTAGAAGAGAAGATATCGTAAGTTGAAGAGGTAAAAATGTTGAGGCCATTCCGCGTATGTTGTCAAGGACTTCCGCCGATAATGTAAAGTTTGATGATGTGATGTCGGCTTTTACTGCTAAAGAAGAGAAACATAATTTATATACTTTATATATATTTATGAAAGTCGTATCATTTACAAGTGTTGGTCATTTACATAATGACCGGGTGGTCATTTTTGTATTTACCATGCCTTTGTTAGTTTCAATACTAGTGTCGGTCATTTTCATAATGACCGGGTGGTCATTTTCATAATAACCGTGCCTTTGTTAGCTTCAATACTAGTGTCGGTCATTTTCATAATGACCGAGTGGTCATTTTCGTAATGACCGTGCCTTTGTTAGCTTCAATATTAGTGTCGGTCATTTTCATAATGACCGGGTGATCATTTTCATAATGATTGTGCCTTTGTTAGCTTCAACACTAGTGTCGGTCATTTTCATAATGACCGGGTGGTCATTTTTGTATTTACCGAGTGGTCATTTTCATAATTATCGGGTGGTCATTTTCATAATGACACTAGTATTGAAGCTAACAAATGCACGGTCATTATGAAAATGACCACCCGATCATTATGAAAATGACCGACGCTATTATTGAAACTAACAAAGGCACGGTCATTATGAAAATGACTGAAAATGACCGACACTAGAATTGAAGCTAACAAAGGCACGGTTATTATGAAAATGACCGACACTAGTACGGTCATTATGAAAATGACCGACACTAGTATTGAAGCTAACAAAGGCACGATCATTATGAAAATGACCACCTGGTCATTATGAAAATGACCGATATTAGTATTAAAGCTAACAAAGACACGGTCATTACGAAAATGACCACCCAGTCATTATGAAAATGACCGACACTAGTATTGAAGCTAACAAAGGCACGGTCATTATGAAAATGACCGACACTAGTATTGAATCTAATAAAGGCACGGTCATTACGAAAATGATCACCCGGTCATTATGAAAATGACCGACACTAGTATTGAAGCTAACAAAGGCACGGTCATATGAAAATGACCCGGTCATTATGAAAATGACCGACACTAGTATTGAAGCTAACAAAAGCACGGTCATTATGAAAATGACCACCCGATCATTATAAAAATGACCGACACTAGTATTAAATCTAACAAAGGCATGGTAAATACAAAAATGATCACCCGGTCATTATGTAAATGACCAACACTTGTAAATGATACGACTTACATAAATATATATAAAGTATATAAATTACATGTTTCTCTTCTTTAGCGGTAAAAGCCGACATCACATTATCAAACTTTATATTATCGGCGGAGGTCCATGACAACATACGCGGAATGGCCTCAACATTTTTACCTCTTCAACTTACGATATCTTCTCTTCTACGGAACTTTTCGGCTTCTTTGATTCCTTAACTTCAATTTCCTCATGTTTTCTCTTCAACCTTTCCTCGGCCACCCTTCTCTCGCTCTCTGGTACCGGTTTTTTAGAACTTTTCTCGGTCGGTAGCCTTTTATATGCCGAAGCCTTTACTCGGAGAGGCCTATTTTCGGGAGTAATTTTTTTCTCAGCCAATTTCGTGGGTTTTGACATGGGTAGTTTTAAAAGATTCTCCAACGTTCACAGACTTTCAAGCGGTTTATAGAGGGCTTTCATGGTGGTTTCGGACGGTTTCCGAGCAGTTCCGGCGGGTGACAATTCTTTCTCTCTCTAGATTTCAGTTTCTCTCTCTAAAACACTGTAGATGTTGGTTTGAAAATTTTTTTTGGAGCATGCGAGGGAGAGGGATATTTGGGCTGGTGGGAGATGAGGGTAAACCCGTAATTTGACATACATTAAATGCTGCTGTGCCCCACATATCAAAGGCTTTGAGTGCTAGTAATGAAGGGAAAAAAAAGTTGTATTATTTTTAATAATAAAATTCCTACAAGTGCTATTAATGAAATTAACCCTATTAACTTTGGAGTTTTTTTTGTTTTTTTAATGACTTACGCACGTAATTGTACTTGGTTATCAAAACAGTTTCGTATATTTTTCCATAATCTTAAAGTGTTATTTTGTTAGCCGAATTCAATTTAAAGGCTTGATATTTAATATTTTCAGCCAAAAATAATATTTTGCTTTTTGTTTTGCATTTTTCAATGCTAATTGAAAAGGTCATCCCTTTATTCTATTCCTTCCTGTCCGAGAGAGCGGTACAACAACCCAGTTCTAGGAAGAATATCCCCTGTTACACCCCAACCCCCCAATTCCAATGTTGTAATATGATCAAAGAACTTTCAAGGAGGTCCAGCTTCTGTTTGTTCTATCGCATTTACACCAATCAATAATGGAAGAACCAACAAGATCAGAAACCCCAAACAATCTATCAAATTGGTAACAGAGACACCTTATATATTCTCTTTTTTAAGTACCTTTTTTTTTGTCAAGAATGAGAGAGAGATCCTTGCTTTGGTTCACAAGCAAGTATATTCCTCGTCGTTGGTCCCCTAGTATTTTTCTTTTTATAAAGATGGGAATCATAGACCAGAAATTCACTTGAATCTTAAGGCCAAAACGTTTTGGATTCACATTCTGGACTTCCACCCAGACCCAGCAATATCTTCACGAATGCAAAACTACATGTAATACAACAACTTCAATTAGTACCATGAAATGCAAGTATGTTATGACTGTATTGCAGCGATTGTTATCACCATTTCTTACATTCAAATATATATCCTCTTATCCAGAAAATAATAATTCCTTGACGAATAAAGTTAGTTGATATTATTGATGGTAAAACAAAACCCGAGTTTCATGTGATAAAAACCCAACAATAATATAGTATGGGTTTATTTTTTTTGTTCGATATTTTTTTTTTGAATTTCATTTGTGCAGTGTTTTGACTCTGCTTTTATTTTTATTTTTATTTATTTTTAAGTCCTACCGACTCTTTCGCTGACCGTTTTTTTTTTTTTTTTTTTTTTGCGCTTTAATCACTCCACCTACCAAGAAAATATAGAAATGGACTGTCTTGGACGACTACCCAGAAATACGACGAGTACGTCGACAACCTGTGACGACTTCTATAATCATTACAAGGCCTATATTACTATTATCGGAGGTGGCAAAGCCCATTGTATTCGCCGTTAAATTCGGAGGCCGGAGAAGAAGCTCGCCGAGCTTCTACGCCGTCGCACCGGTGGTGCTTGACCGACGGACCTCACTGCTCTCCTCGCCGACGGGCTCCCCCCCCACGCCCGATCTCGCGCCCCCACCGTCATTCTGTGTCATCACTGGCGAACTCGACCTCCGAGCGGAGCTCCCACCTTTACGCGCCGGTGATTCTCCCTAGCCTGTACCATTCGTCGAAGCCTCGGAGCCCAATCATGGTCAACTCCTCGGCCTACGCCCTGTGCGATGTCGGATCACCATGGCAGAGTCAGTGGAAGATCTTCGATCTCCTGCGCGACGGTCCGGAAAGGCCGAGTGGCGGTGGATCAACGGCGTGCTGGGGAGCGGCGACGGGTTCAGCCACGGGTTCATTTTCAAGGCGAGGTTCACGCCGTTGTGATGACGGAGACAGGGGCCCTCGGCGGCCGGTACTCTTTTTTTTTAAAAAAAACTCTGGTAGGGTAGACATCAAATGTGGAGGTTCTATTCTGTTTGGTGATCTTTAAGTCTTTTTAATCATTAGATTTAAATCTAAAGATATAGAATTTTTACCCAATCAATGGAGTAAAACAACTTTATCCCATTGTAGAAGTCCCCTATTTTTAAACCTCTACTAGCGCGGTTTCGGGATTGTGACTCGTGACAATTCCAAAACAAATTTATGGGGTTCTTTATGCATGTCGAATTATTTCACATGGATAATTTTGACTAAAACAAATTTTTTGGGCGAATTTTGTCTAACTAGAAAAGCATATAAGAATTGGATTTTGTTAAGTTAGATAAACCAAAAATACGAATCTAGAGAGCTCTTGTTCTCCTATCGCCTGCTCCACGCTGTTGCAGATCCAAGAGCTGATCTTTATTCCAAAATGGTACATCGAGTGTTGTCATAAGCATAAGCATAAGCAGTACATGTTGACTCTCAAAGTGCTTCGATCGAGCTATGGTACTGAGATGCCGGTTGGGGAGACGGTTAGCTCATCGTCATGGTTTGAAAGTCTAATCATCATAGTTCCGGTTCTCGGAATATATAATAGTCACTCCATGTATGTCAAGCATCACGTACGTTGTCCCTGCCAAAATTGATCTGAGTTGTCTGTTTATGATTTTAAGTTCCCGCCTTTCTTCCGTATTCGTTGATTCAACAACTCGTATGTGGTTGTTGGACTGGTAGATTTACGATTGTACGGTTAGGGGCCAATATGGCATGATTTATACTCTTGAGAAAAACGTCTATTTTTCCATATCTTCTTGTGCCTTGGTCAAAATTATGTCAAAATTTTCCCCAAACTTCATTTTTCATAAGTTCGAGCCTTTACCCTTGATCACAGCTTATCAAATTAAATTCCTTCAGAAGGAGCTTGGTTTTCGGATTTTCTTGAAAGTTTCTAGTGCTTCTCCAACTTCTTCTGCAAGTCTTCTTCAAACTTCCTTTTCCTTTGACTCCCTTTTTTTTTTTTTTTCGTTATCGTTGCTTATCTCTTTTGTTACCTTGCAAATCTAAATTGAAGCAAAGAACATTTTGGTAGTAAAATATATAGATTGAAATATCATACCCAAGCAAAGAAATAAAGAACATTTTGGAGTTCCTTGAACTTTGAAGTAGTCATAGTAATGTCAAGTATGTTCTCTAGGCTTAACCTTTTCGTACCCCAAATTCTAAGTAGAGGCTTCTCGGCAATTAGGACTATATGGATCCCTTTACTTTCCCATTTTCCTCATACTTCAAATGTTGAGTCCTAATCCTAATGGCCGAGAAGCCAACAAAGCACTTGCACTTCACGCTATATCTCATTCGAACGCCAATTCATCGTCAGATATAACTATTGTCACTACTACAAAATGTGAATTCCATGACGGAATTTCCACGACCGTTTTTTAAAAAACCGTCGTGGAAAATACGACAAAAACACGGAGTGGAACATGGTTTCCGAAAACCGTCATGGAAGCCAAAGCTTCCACAACGGTTACATAAAACCATCGTGGAAGGCCATAATTTTAACCGTTGGAACGGATCAAATGTGTTATTAGAAATAGCCCAGTGTTATGTGGTAAAAATTTGTGAAATTTGTGATTTGGTGAAGATCAACGTTGTAACTTTTTTTTTTCCCCTTTTTTCTCTCCCCTTTTATTATCGGTGCATTGACAAGTGGATAAGGACCTTTTTAATCAAAATTTAGTAAATAATAAGAAAAAAATTTTAAAAAAAAAAACATACAGGTTTTCTTCCATACATAAAACTTTTCGAAAGTATTTCTTTCTAATTCCCAAAATCGCATAACTGAGAAAAAAGACATATTTTTCTTGGGCGGGGGCAAGAAACTTCCGATAAATTGTATTTTCTGAAGTAAGAAGTTATTGAGTTACAAAGACGTATAGGCAATCTTTTTACCCAGAAGCAACAAGACTTTTCTTATTATTTTATTTTGAACGTAGATTTATGTTTATCTTCAAGATAATAATCAACTAATGACAAAAGAGAAAAATATAAATTACAAAAAAAAAATCGTTTTTTTTAAACACGCTGTATAAAAGTACTAATATCATTTAGTGTTTAAATTTTTTGGGTTTTTTTTTTTTTTTTTTTTTTTAAACTTCGAGATGAGAAGATTTTAACTCTTCATGATGTTGGATGAGTCAAGTTTGAAATTACAACTAAACTATACATGCAACTGCGTTTACTAATTCAATTTTAATAAAACCCATATATATATATTATATTCAAATATAAACTACTCAATATTAGAAAAAACATAAATATGCGTGTGTATATATATACGTAAATATGAATAGACCTTATTAATAAATAACAGTGGTGGCGAGAAAGGAAATCCTTAATGAAAAGAAAAGGGGGGGAAAAAAAAAGGAAAAGAAAGGAGATATGTCGTCCCTATAGTGAGAAAAACTCTTCTTAATAAACGAATGAATTATTTTTTATGAATACCTGGAATGTGAGTTTAAATAGGACAACGAGTTATTTTTTAAAAATAATTTTTTGTTTGACAAAATTAAGATAAACATGTCAAAAAAAAAAATGCATTATTTTTTTAATAAGAATTTGAGATGAATTAAGTCTGTGTTTAGCATTCCTGTTAGGAATAGGATCCGCTTAGCTTATATATTTTAGTTAAGATTCCACTTGTCCCAAATTCTATAAATTCGCAAGCTTTTCAGATCTTAAATATAAGAGTAAAGGAATGCGATAGTGGAAGAATGGCTTCACCGACTTCAGGTTCTGAATTTGTTCTTTTCTTAATTTTTATGGTTTGCGTCCCAACTTTTTCTTTTCCTCATTCAATAATTTTTTAATTTTTATCCTTTGTTAAGCTCATTAAGATGTGGTGGCAGGAGTAGACTATAATTTCACACACAATTCCATCATGAGTGAAGAATTTGAATCCACCCATTCCTAATTTATATATATAAAAAAAATGGAAGCTCACTAAGATATTTTTCTCAATGTTATTTATAGTTAAATAAACAAAGTAATAATAAAGGCTATGAAAATTCTTCAGTTTCTTTCTTTCCTGAACTTTCCAAAGGAGTAATTTTTCTTTAATCCTAATTCCCAAAATCGCATTACTGAGTACACTTTGAAAAGAGAGAGAGAGAGAGGGGGACAAAACTGTGGAAATATAGACAAATTTTATAGAACAAAAAAAAAACATATAATAAAGCGTGTGATGAAAAACTAAGCTATATATTAAGTTGAATTTCGTGTCTGCTTTGAAGAATCGAATGACATTGTTTTACACAAGAAATAGACATTCTTTTTATTCTGAAGCAATAAGACGTGTTCCTTGTTTCTCTTACTAAGACTCTAAATGAGATTATGCCTTAGGTTTATGAGCTAGTTTATCATCTTGTAACTCTAATTCTATGTTTGACTCCATTATATAAGATATAGGATTTCGATTGCCTGTCTTAGATTCAAAGAATAAAATAAAGAAATAAAACGTTCTAGATTTATATTTATGTTATGTTTGATAAAGGTGAAAAGTGAGAGGAACGAAAAGAGTATAGGGATTTTTGAAAAGAAAATAAGGGTGTGAAACGCTTTTGGTAGAGAAAATTAGAGAGATAAAAGGACATGAGGGAACTATAATCTATCCAAAAATGGAGAGATTTTAGGAAGGAAAACTTTCCAACTTGTATAGATAGATAGTTAAATTTACGTTTTTGTACTTATTTTTGAACTAAATACATAGACATTAAGTAATTGACAAAATGGTCATTCAATTTATCGACTATTTTATTGCTTCCTATCATACCAAACAGGATAAAAGAAAACCAACTTTCTTTCTTTCATTCAAATTTTCTTTCCCTAATTTGTTTTCCTCCTCTCCTCTTTTATTTCCGTCTTACCAAACAGAGTGATAATTTTTGTTCTATTTTGTCCTATCTGAAGCTTTTTGTTTGTCATAATTTTTTTGACAGATTGGGAGTATTTGCCAAAGCACCTTTTGGACATGACTTTGGAGAAATTGGAATCACCAACAGATTATTTGAGGTTTAGCGGCACTTGTACTGAATGGCATTCAATAGCAAAGGACAATGAAAATAAACGCATCACAATGCCTCGTTGTCATCAAGTTCCAATGCTTTTGATCCCTAGTCACGAAGACCAACATACATGGAGTGCATATAATGTGCCAAGTAATGAGTTTCTTAGCACAAAATTATCAATACCATATGGTAAACGTTTTGGTGGCTCTTCAGAGGGATGGTTAGTCGCTGTAGAAGAGAATTTTTCAGTAACACTCTACAAGCCGTTTTCCATGGCTAACGAAGGAAGTTGTAGTAACACGGACCTTAGAATCCGGCTTCCGTGTTTGTTTCCTCCTCCGCGCCCTGAGGAATATGATTACCATGTTTTCAAGGCTATAATTACAGCTGACCCAATAGAAAATCCAACTGATTGCATAGTTGTGGTGATATTTAGCGACCTGCGCAATTTGTCTTTTATTAGACTTGGTAAAGACGCCACATGGATTAAAGTTGATGTTCAAACAATTCTTCAATTTGAGACATTTGATGATGTTCTTTACTATGAAGATCGATTCTACGCCGTACATGTTTCTGGAAAACTAATCTCTTTTGATGTGATTTACTCAACTAATATGGATGTCAAGTTAATCGTTCATAATTCACCTCCAATAATAGATGTAGATGAAGATGGATATTATGAATATGAAGATGAAGATGAGGATGAAGATGAAGATGAAGATGCCAATGATGAGGAAGAGGAAGAGAGTACTGATCATGATAACAATGACAACGACAACACCGATGCTGATGATGAGGAGGATGATGACAGTGACAATAACGACGACGGTGATGATGATGATTATTGCTATGCTTCTGGTGATACCAAAAAATACCTTGTCAAAACACAAGAAGGAGAGTTGTGGCTGATTGTACGATGTTTTCGTAGGAATCCAATCAATCATGAATTGAAGCGTGTAACAACCAAAATCAAAACTTACAAGTTGGATTATAAGGAGTCAAGGTGGGTTGAGATTGAAAGTCTAGGAGATGTTGCTTTGTTCTTGGGTGATAATTCCTCCATATGTGTCGTTGCATCGAGTTTTCCAGGGTGTCGACCGAATTGCATATACTTTACCCATGATTACGATACAATTGATTATTTTTCTGACGGACCGTCTGATTTGGGCATCTACCATGTTGAAAGTGGAGAAATTGAGTGGCATTATACAATAGATGCAACTAGCATTGCCAAAATGTCAGAGAGACCTCCAATTTGGGTTGTACCAACAATTTGCTAGTTAGCTTGCTCCTTTAAAAGATTTTATATTCATTTTTATATTTATACATATACACACCTGATCCTTTCCTTTGTTATATATATATCTGCGAAAGATATATATAGTACTTAGATTTTCAGGTGAGCAATGTTATGTTAATTGTTTTCATCTATTCTTGGACGTTGACCATATTCTTCATGTACGTTTGTTTCACAGTAGTTTCATATCTATTCCTGTACCTATACTACTACTTGGAATATAAAGATCACAACTCATGGTCACATGAATTGTATAAACAAATTTCGGATCCCTAACAAATCCAAGTAGTTTTGTGACAGATAGTTTCGTGAAAGTTCTTGATGTTGACTCTTGATTGATTCGAGCATTTATGCTGGTGATTCTTCTCTATGTATATTATGATCTAATTTTTCTAACATTTGCACTTAACGAAATAATAGAATCATTTTATCATAAAAGTTCAAGAAAAAACTCAGTAAAAAATTAATTAATCTTTCGAATGTAAGCTTAAAATTGATTAGAACCAGCTAAAAGAGAATGAAAAGGGATGGCAATCTTGTAAATATATGAGCAAAAATAAAATGTTTCAGAAAATTAAAACAATATTTATAAAAATTAAAAGGTAATATCACAATTAGAGTTTGTAAGGGAAGTCCTAATTAGCACTCCTCAGAGGAAGATAGACAAAAATATAGTCGAATTAGGATTCCACTTCTCCTAAGTTCTACAAATTAATTGGCAGTTTTGGTGGTAAAAAAATGAAAATAAAAATAGAGGGAAGAGAAAGAAAAAAAAAAAATTGAAATAAAAGTAAGGAATTTGAAATTTTGAAGAATGGCTTCAGCGACTTCAAGTTCTGAGTACATCTTTAAATCTTTAAGATTTGTATCAAAGCGCCGTTCTGAATTTGCAGCGATATATGTTTAGTTTTTTCCCCCTTTGTTAAGCTCACTAAAAATTATTTTTTCGCAAAATTTATCTACTTAAAGTAATAATAAAAAGATGATGATTTATTCTTTGTTTCTTTCTTCCTTTCTTAATTTAATTACCATTGTTTATTTAGTTTGAGTCCTTAATTTTTGGTAGGTTTCATTATTTTAACTGTTGGAACGGATCAAATGTGTTATTAGAAGTAGTCCAGTGTCATGTGCTAAAAATTTGTGATTTGGTGAAGATCAACGTTGTAACTTTTTTTCTCCCTTCTATTCTCTCCCCTTTTATTATCGGTGCATTGACAAGTGGAAAACGACCTTTTAATCAAAATTTAGTAAATAATAAGAAAAAAAAATATATAAAAATACATGTTTTCTTCCATACATAAACTTTTCGAAAGTATTTCTTTCTAAGTCCCAACATCGCATAACTAAGAAAAAAGACTTTTTTTTTTTTTTTTTTTTTTTTTTTTTTGTGGTGGTGCGGGGGGGGGGGGGGGGGACGAGAAACTTCCGATAAATTGTATTCTTTGAAGAAAGAAGTTATTGAGTTACAAAGGCGTAGGCATTCTTTTTACCCTGAAGCAACAAGACTTTTCTTATTATTTGATTTTGAATGTAAATTTATGTTTATCTTCAAGATAATAATCAACTAATTACACAAGAGAAAAATATAAATTACAAAAAAAAAAGTGTTTTTTTTTTTATTTAAAAACCCGCTGTATAAAATTACTAATATCATTTAGTATTTAAATTTTTTTGGTTTTTTTTTTTTTTTTGGTTTTTTTTTTTTTACTTAGAGATGAGAAGGTTTGAACTCTTCATGATGGTAGAGTCAAGTGTTAAATGACCACTAAACTATACATGCAACTGCGTTTACTAATTCAATTTTAATAAAACCCATATATATATATATATATATTCAAATATAAACTACTCAATATTAAAATAAAACATAAATATGTGTATATATACGTATATATGAATAGACATTATTAATAAATAACAGTGGTGGCGAGAAAGGAAATCCTTAAAGGAAAAAAAAATAAAAATAAATAAATAATAAAAGGGAAAAGAAAGGAGATATGTCGTCCCTATAGTGAGAAAAACTCTTCTTAATAAACGAAATGAATTATTTTTTATGAATACCTGGAATATGAGTTTAAATAGGACAATGAGTTATTTTTTTAAATAATTTTTTGTTTGACAAAATTATGATAAACATGACAAAACAAAAATGCATTATTTTTTAATAAGAATTTGAGATGAATTAAGTCTGTATTTAGCATTCCTGTTAGGAATAGGATCCGCTTAGCTAATATATTTTAGTTAAGATTCCACTAGTCCCAAATTCTATAAATTCGCAAGCTTTTCAGATCTTAAACATAAGAGTAAAGGAAGGCGATAGTGGAAGAATGGCTTCACCGACTTCAGGTTCTGAATTTGTCCTTTTTTTTTTAATTTTATGGTTTGCGTCCCAATTTTTTCAATGATCAATAATTTTTTATTTTTCATCCTTTGTTAAGCTCATTAAGATGTGGTGGCAGGAGTAGACTATAATTTCCTACACAATTCTATCATAAGTGAAGAATTCGAATCCTCCCATCCCTAATTAAGTAGAAAAAAATAAGAAAAGCTCACTAACATATTTTTCTCAATGTTATCTGTAGTTAAAAAACAAAGTAATAATAAAGGCGATGAAAATTCTTCAGTTTCTTTCTTTCCTTAACTTTTTAAAGGAGTAATTTTTCTTTAATCCTAATTCCCGAAATCGCATTACCGAGTACACTTTGAAAAGAGAGAGAGAGAGAGAGAGAAAAGGACAAAACTGTGGAAATATAGACAGATTTTTATAGAACAAAAAAAAAAAACATATAATAAAGCGTGTGATGAAAAACTAATCTATTAATTTAGTTGTATTTCTTGTCTGCTTTGAAGACTCGAATGACATTGTTTTACACAAGAAATAGACATTCTTTTTATTCTGAAGCAATAAAACGTGTTCCTTGTTTCTCTTACTAGCTAAGACTCTAAATGAGATTATGCCTTAAGTTTATGAGCTAGTTTATCATCTTGCAACTCTAATTCTACGTTTGACTCCATTATATAAGATATGGGATTTCGATTACCTGTCTTAGATTCAAAGAATAAAATAAAGAAATAAAATGCTCTAGATTTATCTTGATGTTATGTTTTATAGAGGTGAAAAGTGAGAGGAAAGAAAAGAGTAGAGGGATTTTTGAAAAGAAAATAAGGGTGTGAAACGCTTTTGGTAGAAAAAATTAGAGAGATAAAAGGACATGAGGGGACTATAATCTATCCAAAAATGGAGAGATTTTAGGAAGGAAAACTTTCCAACTTGTATAGATAGATAGTTAAATTTACGTTTTTGTACTTATTTTTGAACTAAATACATAGACATTAAGTAATTGACAAAATGGTCATTCAATATATCAACTATTTTATTGCTTTCTATCATACCAAACAGGATAAAAGAAAACCAACTTTCTTTCTTTCATTCAAATTTTCTTTCCCTAATTTGTTTTCCTCCTCTCCTCTTTTATTTCCGTCTTACCAAACAGAGTGATAATTTTTGTTCTATTTTGTCCTATCTGAAGCTTTTTGTTTGTCATAATTTTTTTGACAGATTGGGAGTATTTGCCAAAGCACCTTTTGGACATGACTTTGGAGAAATTGGAATCACCAACAGATTATTTGAGGTTTAGCGGCACTTGTACTGAATGGCATTCAATAGCAAAGGACAATGAAAATAAACGCATCACAATGCCTCGTTGTCATCAAGTTCCAATGCTTTTGATCCCTACACTACTACAAAAACTATCATATATAACAGGAGAAAAACGCTATGGTTGCAAATTATAGCGGATAAGTAAACGCTATAACAGGCCCTGTTATTAAAAGTCTAATGCTACAATAGCATTTCTTGAGTGCTATTGCTATCAATCTCTATAGCATTTTTTTGGTGCTGTTTATGGTTAGCTATAGCATTTTCCTGGTGCTCTGTAAAATTAGTTATAGCATTTTTGTGGTGCTGTTATACTCTTTAGATAGCATGATGGTGGCCTTACAAAATCTAGATTGTTTATAAGGTATACCGTCTAAGAGATGCCACAAAGAAACTTTTGCACACATATAATTACTGTTGTTCATATGGTCCATAAAGGACAGCAATTTGACATCTCTGTTCAACTAATAACTAGAAACATAATGCAAAATTTCATTGAGTAATCAACAATTACATAGTCTAGAATATCCGTTGATCAGTACAAGACAAAAACAAATCATATTCTACTAAAACACCAATTGGATCAATTAACATTTGTTTTTCAACTATAAGTCTAAATCCAAAAGAAACTACAACATGTTTGAAAATTCTCCATGACCAGTTTTCGGAGCAGATCGCAAAATCTATATGTACTCTGTAATGTCTCAAAAATTTCCTGAAATAAGACATATCAATCGATATAAATAACTCAAAATAATTTATATAGCTACTAAATGGTAAAAGCTATGCATATTTTATTTCAAAAATACCCAAAAATTGGCCACAATTGCGAAAATATTCAACTTATTGAGTATTCTTCCTTTCAAGCAGTACTACCCACTAGGATATCATAATTTCCAACAAGCAACTATAGACTATCATAAAATAGTTAGGTGCATACATCTACTCTTTGTGTGAGACATCAATCAATCTATACAATAAACAGTCAAAGAGAACCGAAGGAAAGGGGAAAGAAAAAAAAGAAAGATGTGTATAAGCATCTCAATGAGTCACACATTATTTGTAGTTGTACAAATACAAATTAAGACTACCTTCTGTTTTCTCATTTTAACTAGTAGAGATAATTCAATGAAGTGGAATAGTGACATTTCTTTGTAGAGCATGTAGAAGTTTTCGTATTAATGAGGTTAGAATATTAGATTATACATCAGATAACTATCTAAGCATAAATCATTGGTTGTACTAGAGAAATTGACCAATTCAACTGCTTGAAAACCTTTTAAATTGGTTCAGATTCTTTAAAGGAGAATTAAAATACCCTCCAAACTCACTTTATGATAACTACATGGAGAAGAACATATAAATAAAATAGTAAAGTACGAAACAAAAACTTGGAAATTATTGACAAGTAACATAACTCAGTGACATGCTTGAGTAAAACATATGTATTGTTATTAGCAATATTTATTTCATTTATGATATCTACCTATTGAGGTATAGCTTTTGCTAGCATCAAGAGAAGAGAAAATTGTTGCATGAAAAAAGCAAGTGCACTCGGTTAATAAATCAATCAATTCTCTGATAAGCATAACATTGCCTTCTTATCCAAATGGCAGTAGCAGGTGGTTCCATGTTGAAGCCACTTATCCTGTTGGTAAAAATAACTCATATTGAAGCCACTTGTCCTGTTGGTGAAAAATAACTAAAAATTTAAGTCATGATTCTAATAAATCACCGACACTTTCAAAAGATTCCAACACCACAAAAAAAAGGAGGGAGGGGGGGGGGGGGGGGGGGGGGTGGGGTGACATTCAAAAGAAAAGTCAACAGAAATTGGATTACCCAAATGACAACAGTAGGTGGTGCCATGTTGACGCCACTTGTCTGCTGGCTGAAAAGTAAGAAAAATTTAAGACATGATGCTAATAAAATGAATGGCACTTCCAAAAGCAGAGCATAATCAAATTGAAAGTATATTCATAGACTTGGCAAATAGTACAGTAACTTGAATAAACAAATAAAGCCAAATACAATATGAATGAAAATTAACAGGTCCCGTACCACTTAAAATTTAAAATAATCATATCACCTCTACAATTTTGTTAGATACTCCAATGTCCACAAGTTTAATGAAAATCAGTAAAAATAAGTAAATCATCATTACTTCTAAAAAAGAGGAGAAAGTAAGCAATCACCACCCAAGTAACCACGGAAGAGTGAGAAGCCAAAGAAAGACCATACGCAAGAGTGAGAAAGAACAAGAATAGCCATAGAGTCAGCAAATAAATGCATTGAAGGAAACCACTTCGGTCAATAATCAGCAATAGATCCCCTGCTTCATACAGCATGCCAGCTATGATCTAGGAAAGGGGAAGAGAAAAAATAGAAAATAAAACCTTTAAATTCCACAATGAATAAAATTCCTAAAAACAAAACCCAATTCTCTAGATTCTCAAATCCGCTGCTATGATCTAGGAAACGGGAAGAGAAAAAATATAAAATAAAACCTTTAACTTCTACAATGAATAAAATTCCTTAAAAAAAAAACCCCCCAATTCTCTATATTCTCAAATCCCCTGCTATGACCTAGGAAAGGGGAAGGAAGAGAAAAAATAAAAAATAAAACCTTTAAATTCCACAATGAATAAAATTCCTACAAAAATTTTTTTTAAAAAAAAACCTTTCTAGATTCTCAAATACTTAGAGCAATTATAGAAACAATCTTCCACATGTATACACAACAAATTTCAAATCCAAATAAATAAATAATACCCAATGCCGAGCGAGAAGTCAAAGCCACTTCGCCTGTGGCTTGAATGTTAATGATTGTGGTGCTCCTCCACCTAGTCGCCAATGTCTCTGTGCCTTTCCTCACTCATCGGCGTGATGAACCCTGAGAGAGAGAGAGATAGAGAGAGAGAAAGACATTGCAATCCTTCTACGATGGTGGCTGAGATGGGCCAATATGAAAACAATCAAAATTTACAGAACAAAAAGGAAGAAGAAGTTACAGAACAAACAAAATTTTCATATACCCAAAACCAAAAAAAAAAAAAGACGAAACCAAGAATCTACAGAACAGCTAAGAAAAAAATATTTTCTAAAACCCAAAACCCAAAATCCTAAACCTAAACCAAAAACAATCAACAAATAACAAAACAAACAAAACTTTTTATTGCCAACCAGATGGCTTGTTAGGGCGTTTGGAATCGGAGGAAAGAGAGGACGTCCTCCATTCCTTCATTATCTTGTCTTTTTCCTTGGAAATTAGAGAGAAAGAGAGAGAGAGAATAAAATAGCTAAACCAATCTGACCTCAACTTAATAGTAGTGCACAAAGTATTCTCGTTTTCATTAAAAAAAAATCCCTATCATTCTGAAAACACCCAAACAAACACAGAGGAAGAAACAGAGACGGGCAGAGAAACAAAAACAGAGGAGACTAATCTGATAACTCTGTAAACTAATTGAACCATAACTCTGAGTAATAAAATTTTCAGAGAAGAAAAATACCTCAAACTGGAATGGCAACTCACACACTTGGATTGCTTTGCAACGGATGAAAACGCAAGGAAGTTCAGAGGGAGAAAGCCCCTCTAGTTTTGACGAGCAGTATTGTGGGAGAAAACCCCATAAATCTCCCTCCTTTCCTTCCCAGTTTCTCTCACAAGCTCTTTCTCTCTCTACTTTCTCTCTCCTAGACCGAATAATGTGGAGGACTGGCTCGTATTTACTAAAGCCAAGCAGTACTATTGATATTTACCTTGAAAAAAAAAAAAAAAGGAGGAAGCTGCTCCCGCTTTTTTTTTTTTTGGCTGAATTTAAAGCTAGTCTTGCTTTTGGTCAAAAAATTCCCCGCCTATTGAAAATGAGTAATTATCACACTTTTTCAAACCCGCTATCATTTAATGCTATTAATGAGCACTTTTGTTGTAGTGCTAGTCACGAAGACCAACATACATGGAGTGCATATAATGTGCCAAGTAATGAGTTTCTTAGCACAAAATTATCAATACCATATGGTAAACGTTTTTGGTGGCTCTTCAGAGGGATGGTTAGTCGCTGTAGAAGAGAATTTTTCAGTAACACTCTACAAGCCGTTTTCCATGGCTAACGAAGGAAGTTGTAGTAACACGGACCTTAGAATCCGGCTTCCGTGTTTGTTTCCTCCTCCGCGCCCTGAGGAATATGATTACCATGTTTTCAAGGCTATAATTACAGCTGACCCAATAGAAAATCCAACTGATTGCATAGTTGTGGTGATATTTAGCGACCTGCGCAATTTGTCTTTTATTAGACTTGGTAAAGACGCCACATGGATTAAAGTTGATGTTCAAACAATTCTTCAATTTGAGACATTTGATGATGTTCTTTACTATGAAGATCGATTCTACGCCCGTACATGTTTCTGGAAAACTAATCTCTTTTGATGTGATTTACTCAACTAATATGGATGTCAAGTTAATCGTTCATAATTCACCTCCAATAATAGATGTAGATGAAGATGGATATTATGAATATGAAGATGAAGATGAGGATGAAGATGAAGATGAAGATGCCAATGATGAGGAAGAGGAAGAGAGTACTGATCATGATAACAATGACAACGACAACACCGATGCTGATGATGAGGAGGATGATGACAGTGACAATAACGACGACGGTGATGATGATGATTATTGCTATGCTTCTGGTGATACCAAAAAATACCTTGTCAAAACACAAGAAGGAGAGTTGTGGCTGATTGTACGATGTTTTTCGTAGGAATCCAATCAATCATGAATTGAAGCGTGTAACAACCAAAATCAAAACTTACAAGTTGGATTATAAGGAGTCAAGGTGGGTTGAGATTGAAAGTCTAGGAGATGTTGCTTTGTTCTTGGGTGATAATTCCTCCATATGTGTCGTTGCATCGAGTTTTCCAGGGTGTCGACCGAATTGCATATACTTTACCCATGATTACGATACAATTGATTATTTTTCTGACGGACCGTCTGATTTGGGCATCTACCATGTTGAAAGTGGAGAAATTGAGTGGCATTATACAATAGATGCAACTAGCATTGCCAAAATGTCAGAGAGACCTCCAATTTGGGTTGTACCAACAATTTGCTAGTTAGCTTGCTCCTTTAAAAGATTTTATATTCATTTTTATATTTATACATATACACACCTGATCCTTTCCTTTGTTATATATATATCTGCGAAAGATATATATAGTACTTAGATTTTCAGGTGAGCAATGTTATGTTAATTGTTTTCATCTATTCTTGGACGTTGACCATATTCTTCATGTACGTTTGTTTCACAGTAGTTTCATATCTATTCCTGTACCTATACTACTACTTGGAATATAAAGATCACAACTCATGGTCACATGAATTGTATAAACAATTTCGGATCCCTAACAAATCCAAGTAGTTTTGTGACAGATAGTTTCGTGAAAGTTCTTGATGTTGACTCTTGATTGATTCGAGCATTTATGCTGGTGATTCTTCTCTATGTATATTATGATCTAATTTTTCTAACATTTGCACTTAACGAAATAATAGAATCATTTTATCATAAAAGTTCAAGAAAAAACTCAGTTAAAAAATTAATTAATCTTTCGAATGTAAGCTTAAAATTGATTAGAACCAGCTAAAAGAGAATGAAAAGGGATGGCAATCTTGTAAATATATGAGCAAAAATAAAATGTTTCAGAAAATTAAAACAATATTTATAAAAATTAAAAGGTAATATCACAATTAGAGTTTGTAAGGGAAGTCCCTAATTAGCACTCCTCAGAGGAAGATAGACAAAAATATAGTCGAATTAGGATTCCACTTCTCCTAAGTTCTACAAATTAATTGGCAGTTTTGGTGGTAAAAAAATGAAAATAAAAATAGAGGGAAGAGAAAGAAAAAAAAAAAATTGAAATAAAAGTAAGGAATTTGAAATTTTGAAGAATGGCTTCAGCGACTTCAAGTTCTGAGTACATCTTTAAATCTTTAAGATTTGTATCAAAGCGCCGTTCTGAATTTGCAGCGATATATGTTTAGTTTTTTCCCCCTTTGTTAAGCTCACTAAAAATTATTTTTTCGCAAAATTTATCTACTTAAAGTAATAATAAAAAGATGATGATTTATTCTTTGTTTCTTTCTTCCTTTCTTAATTTAATTACCATTGTTTATTTAGTTTGAGTCCTTAATTTTTGGTAGGTTTCATTATTTTAACTGTTGGAACGGATCAATGTGTATTAGAAGTAGTCCAGTGTCATGTGCTAAAAATTTGTGATTTGGTGAAGATCAACGTTGTAACTTTTTTTCTCCCTTCTATTCTCTCCCCTTTTATTATCGGTGCATTGACAAGTGGAAAACGACCTTTTAATCAAAATTTAGTAAATAATAAGAAAAAAATATATAAAATACATGTTTTCTTCCATACATAAACTTTTTCGAAATATTTTCTTTCTAAGTCCCAACATCGCATAACTAAGAAAAAGACTTTTTTTTTTTTGTTTTTTTTTTTTGTGGGGGGGGGGGGGGGGGGGGGGGGACGAGAAACTTCCGATAAATTGTATTCTTTGAAGAAAGAAGTTATTGAGTTACAAAGGCGTAGGCATTCTTTTTACCCTGAAGCAACAAGACTTTTCTTATTATTTGATTTTGAATGTACATTTATGTTTATCTTCAAGATAATAATCAACTAATTACACAAGAGAAAAATAAATTACAAAAAAAAAGTGTTTTTTTTTTTATTTTAAAAACCCGCTCTGTATAAAATTACTAATATCATTTAGTATTTAAATTTTTTTGGTTTTTTTTTTTTTTTTTTTGGTTTTTTTTTTTTTTACTTAGAGATGAGAAGGTTTGAACTCTTCATGATGGTAGAGTCAAGTGTTAAATGACCACTAAACTATACATGCAACTGCGTTTACTAATTCAATTTTAATAAAACCCATATATATATATATATATATTCAAATATAAACTACTCAATATTAAAATAAAACATAAATATGTGTATATATACGTATATATGAATAGACATTATT
Organism: Ficus erecta; assembly: GCA_008635985.1. NCBI lineage: Eukaryota > Viridiplantae > Streptophyta > Magnoliopsida > Rosales > Moraceae > Ficus > Ficus erecta. The sequence goes on from BKCH01000408.1 coordinate 71,008, forward strand.
AATAAATAACAGTGGTGGCGAGAAAGGAAATCCTTAAAGGAAAAAATAAATAAATAAATAAATAATAAAAGGGAAAAGAAGGAGATATGTCGTCCCTATAGTGAGGAAAAACTCTTCTTAATAAACGAAATGAATTATTTTTTATGAATACCTGGAATATGAGTTTAAATAGGACAATGAGTTATTTTTTTAAATAATTTTTTGTTTGACAAAATTATGATAAACATGACAAAACAAAAATGCATTATTTTTTAATAAGAATTTGAGATGAATTAAGTCTGTATTTAGCATTCCTGTTAGGAATAGGATCCGCTTAGCTAATATATTTTAGTTAAGATTCCACTAGTCCCAAATTCTATAAATTCCCAAGCTTTTCAGATCTTAAACATAAGAGTAAAGGAAGGCGATAGTGGAAGAATGGCTTCACCGACTTCAGGTTCTGAATTTGTCCTTTTTTTTTTTAATTTTATGGTTTGCGTCCCAATTTTTTCAATGATCAATAATTTTTTATTTTTGTCAGCCCCGACTTCCCAAGCCAGGTCGACACCATACGTACTTGTTCTTTACTTGAAAATTTGAGATAAATTTTTTTTTTTTAAAACATATTCATATAAGTTATCTTGTAGAGAAAAACTTGTCATACATACAGACTATACTGAAAGTATCTTCTTGTGTCTTCAACTTCGTACATATAACAAAATATAATTTACTATTGAAATATTAACATATTTTCTGAAATTGGATGCGGAAAATTATGCGTAGTGGTATCCCACACCGCCCTTCACCCGCCGCATCGTCCGCGTAGCCCACCAATTAAATTGCAGGCTTCTTACCTACAGTATGAAATATAAGGGTGAGCTTTCGCCCAGCAAGTTCAAAACTAATTTCACAAAAACATTTCAAACATTTAGAAATATGCCAATCATCATGTAACTTATGCATGAACCATTTATGATTGATTGAATGTCTTATGCTTCATTATAGACTCAATCTTTAATTATCTTGTCTCAACATGTGGGCCCATAGTGTCCGTACCAAAAGCGCGCAGCCTCCAGATAAAGCTAGGGTTTGCAAGGCCCCTAACAGTTCTGGGAATTTTAACTTGACCCTTCACGATCACGGATTTCGATCACGGAAGGTAATTATTACCACTAAACATGTAGCCTCCTCGATTAGGGAGGTTGGTACGACACCTTACTTGATTATCTTACCATGTGATTTAACATTAGTGAACATATTTCATGATGTCACTATGTCATATTATACACAACATTTGCCATAATATGGCCTTCTTGAAAACATATCACTTCTGGAACCATGACATTTTGTAAATATGGCACTTTTGTAATATAGCACTTTTATAAACATAGTATTTTTATAACATAGCACTTTTATAAACATAACACTTTTATAAACATAGCACTTTTATAAACATAACACTTTTATAAACATAGCACTTTTTGTAACATAACACTTTTATAAACATAGCACTTTTATAAACCTAGCACTTCATAGCTATAGCATGGCATCACACATCATGGCATAACATAGCTGTATACTTGAAAATCGTCTTTATTATTTTCTATACCGTAGTGAGGTTGATAACTTGCCTGATTGCTAGATTCCGGTTTTTTGTTGTCTCTTAACTCGGATTGCAACTGCAGGTTCCTTCCTGCCTATAAAAGAACATTAGGATAAGAATCCTATAAAAAGTTGGTAACCTTTCCAATATTTTAGTTATATGTCCCCCCACAAATGTCTTGGTATCCTATAGGATTACTTTGGGTCACCCTTAATTAAACGTTCGGTTAAAGTCAATATCTGAACAACTAATGGTCAACCTTGGGCTTTGAGGCTAAGCCCAGTAACTCGGTATAACTCCCGGTTACCTTTCGTAAACTAGTCGCTTGCTATATTCTAACTTGAAAAATTCATTTCCCTTACTTGGAAAATTTAGGGAAATTAATCCCAAAACTTCATTCTTAACTTATAAAATCCTTTACTTAAATCGTAAAAATCCAAACTCTTGGTTTAGTGCTTTATAAAATTATTTGAGGTTGTGAAAACTGCCTTTGGAACTGTTTTTCATAATCAAACAATAGTTTGTAGTAGAAACAGTTTTCTAGAAAACATTTGTAAAACTAGTGGTGCAGGAATTTTCGGATTCCCTGCGCACCCTTCGAAAAACGATCTAATTTAAAATCGGTTCATAATCTGAAAAGTTTTCTTCATAAAAGTTTGTAGCTCTCAAAAAATACTAAAACTTTTGTGTTTTGCAAAAATTCCAATTCGGCCTAGAGATTCGTCCCAGTTTTTGTTTGAAACTGGCTGACCCGAAAAAAACTGAGTGAAAACTGGGTCTGGGGATCAGCCACAGGTTTTGGGGTAAACGGAGGCCATTGGGGCCTTATTTTGGAAACGGCTCACGCAGTCCTCTAGGAAAAATCGTTCCGAACAACTTTCGTGTTTTAAGTTTCACCAAATTCAGCCTCTAAAGGCCCCAAATTTCAACTTTTCCCGGAACTGGTCAGGTTTTACCCGAAAATGGCAGTTTTCGGTTTATGGTTCGTTTTACGTCCTAGACGTGGAACCTAGCTCAACCAGCCACCGCGGGAGCTCTAATACACACATGCAGCGGTTTCTAACGTTCCAAACCATCATCTTAAACGTAATTGGGGACATACAACGTATCGAATACCTAGCATGCGATTTAACAAAATCGATCAAGCATAAGCATAAAACTATGCAAGCTCATAATTTAAACTTATAATTCAAACCACCCTTAATCTAAATCAAGCACAACCCTAAATCCAACTTAGGCACAAATAAAATTGAGCTTATGCTCATACAAACTTGTTGGAAATACACATAAATTTTCTCAATTAAAACTTAAATTGAGAAGATTAGGGTTTTAGAAGAAATTACCTCAATTAGGATTAAGGGTTTGGCTAGGTTCATTGGTTTTTCTCCTTCACCTTGTCACCACCAAACCGGCCCTCCTTGGCTTGTTTGGCTCCAAATTTTTCTCAACCACCCTAGCTCTAGAATCCGGCCACTCCAATACAAAAAAATCGGCCATACCAAATTTTTTCTCCCCCCTTTTCTTCCTCCCACAAACCGGCCTTGAGCCAACAAATGGGTTTCAAATTTTTCTCAAATTTTTGTTGGTTCCCACCAAAATCTAACTATCCTAACACTCTTAATCACTCTTGGTTTTGTAAAATTTCTTTCCTTCTTGCGTCCTAAATTGGATTTGGTGAGGGAAAAATTGGGCTAATCTAGCTAAGGTTTTCTAATTTTTTTGTGAACAAGAGCTCACCTATTTATAGAGGTTGGAGAATCTTCAAAATTGTAAATTGACCCCAACAGAAGCAAACTTTTGCACAATTGGAGCTTAGGTGGCCGGCCTTAGAGGTGAACTTGGTGGCCAAGTTTTGATTTTTTTTTTAAGCTTATCTTAAGTTAATTATGATGTCATAATTAAGGATAAGGTGATGTCATTCACCTTATGCCTTGTTTGGCTACTTCCTCCAATAAGAAATCCATTTTAAGCAATACAGATATTTCTAATACTGTGTTTACTCAAATACAGTATTATTTAACTAAAATTTTTGTTGAAAAGAAAACGGACAGTACAAATTTTTCTTATTTTCCTGAGTCCTTTTTTTTTCATAAAAAGGCCTGCTATGGAGTCTCATAGTTAATTATCGAGAATTCAACCTCATACTGATAAAATCATGAATCTTGTATTAATATCATAATTTTCAAAAATTACATAATACGAGCTTTAGATTTCTTATATACAAGAAAATCATGAGTTCGTAGAAATTTTGGATATTAATTTTTCATCCTTTGTTAAGCTCATTAAGATGGGTGGCAGGAGTAGACTATAATTCCTACACAATTCTATCATAAGTGAAGAATTCGAATCCTCCATCCCTAATTAAGTAGAAAAAATAAGAAAAGCTCACTAACATTTTTCTCAATGTTATCTGTAGTTAAAAAACAAAGTAAATAATATAAAGGCGATGAAAATTCTTCAGTTTCTTTCTTTCCTTAACTTTTAAAGGAGTAATTTTTCTTTAACTCCTAATTCCCGAAATCGCATTACCGAGTACACTTTGAAAAGAGAGAGAGAGAGAGAGAGAGAAAAGGACAAAACTGTGGAAATATAGACAGATTTTATAGAACAAAAAAAAAACATATAATAAAGCGTGTGATGAAAACTAATCTATTAATTTAGTTGTATTTCTTGTCTGCTTTGAAGACTCGAATGACATTGTTTTACACAAGAAATAAACATTCTTTTTATTCTGAAGCAATAAAACGTGTTCCTTGTTTCTCTTACTAGCTAAGACTCTAAATGAGATTATGCCTTAAGTTTATGAGCTAGTTTATCATCTTGCAACTCTAATTCTACGTTTGACTCCATTATATAAGATATGGGATTTCGATTACCTGTCTTAGATTCAAAGAATAAAATAAAGAAATAAAACGCTCTAGATTTATCTTGATGTTATGTTTATAGAGGTGAAAAGTGAGAGGGAAAGAAAAGAGTAGAGGGATTTTTGAAAAGAAAATAAGGGTGTGAAACGCTTTTGGTAGAGAAAATTAGAGAGAAAAAGGACATGAGGGGACTATAATCTATCCAAAAATGGAGAGATTTTAGGAAGGAAAACTTTCCAACTTGTATAGATAGATAGTTAAATTTACGTTTTTGTACTTATTTTTGAATAAATACATAGACATTAAGTAATTGACAAAATGGTCATTCAATATATCAACTATTTTATTGCTTTCTATCATACCAAACAGGATAAAAGAAAACCAACTTCTTTCTTTCATTCAAATTTTCTTTCCCTAATTTGTTTTCCTCCTCTCCTCTTTTATTTCCCTCTTACCAAACAAAATGATAATTTTTGTTCTATTTGTCCTATCTGATGCTTTTTGTTTGTCTAATATTTTTGACAGATTGGGAGTATCTGCCAAAGCACCTTTTGGACATGACTTTGGAGAAATGGAATCACCAACAGATTATTTGAGGTTTAGCGGCACTTGTACTGAATGGCCATTCAATAGCAAAGGACAATGAAAATAAACGCATCACAATGCCTCGTTGTCATCAAGTTCCAATGCTTTTGATCCCTAGTCATGAAACCAACATACATGGAGTGCATATAATGTGCTAAATAATGAGTTTCTTAGCACAAAATTATCAATACCAAATGGTAAACGTTTTGGTGGCTCTTCAGAGGGATGGTTAGTCGCTGTAGAAGAGAATTTTTCAGTAACACTTTACAAGCCGTTTTCCATGGCTAACGAAGGAAGTTGTAGTAACACGGACCTTAGAATCCGGCTTCCATGTTTGTTTCCTCCTCCGCGCCCTGAGGAATATGATTACCATGTTTCCAAGGCTATAATTACAGCTGACCCAATAGAAAATCCAACCGATTGCATAGTTGTGGTGATATTTAGCGACATGTGCAATTTGTCTTTATTAGACTTGGTCAAGACGCCACATGGATTAAAGTTGATGTGCAAACAATTCTTCAATTTGAGACATTTTATGATGTTTTACTATGAAGATCGATTCTACGCCTTACATGTTTCTGGAAAACTAATCTCTTTTGATGTGATGGACTCAACTAATATGGATGTCAAGTTAATCGCTCATAATTCACCTCCAATAATAGATGTAGATGAAGATGGATATTATGAATATGAAGATGAAGATGAAGATGCCAATGATGAGGAAGAGGAAGAGAGTACGGATCATGAGAACAATGACAACGACAACACCGAGATGACGAGGAGGATGATGACAGTGATAATAACGACGACGGTGATGGTGATATTTATCACTATGCTTCTGGCACCAAAAATACCTTGTCAAAAACAAGAAGGAGAGTTATGGCTGATTGTAAGATATTTTCGTAGGAAAATCTATTATGATTTTTTAAGCGTGTAACAACCAAAATCAAAACTTACAAGTGGATTATAAGGAGTCAAGGTGGGTTGAGATTGAAAGTCTAGGGGATGTTGCTTTGTTCTTGGGTGATAATTCTCCATATGTGTTGTTGCATCGAGTTTTCTAGGGTGTCGACCGAATTGCATATACTTTACCATGATTTCGATGAGTTAAATTATTTTTCTGACGGACCGTCTGATTTGGGCATCTACCATGTTGAAAGTGGAGAATTGAGTGGCATTATACAATAGATGCAACTAGCATTGCCAAAATGTCAGTGAGATTTCCAATTTGGGTTGTACCAACAATTTGCTAGTTAGCTTGCTCCTTAAAGAGATTTTATATTCATTTTTATATTTATACCTATACACACCTGATCCTTTCCTTTGTTATAGCTACCAAGGCATATCATATATCTGTGAAAGATACATATAGTACTTAGATTTTCAGGTGAACAATGTTATGTTAATTGTTTTCATCTATTCTTGGATGTTGACCATATTCTTCATGTACGTTTGTTTCACCTAACTATTCTTGTACCTATACTACTACTTGGAATATTAAGATCACAACTTATGGTCACATAAATTGTATAAACAAATTTCGGATCCCTAACAAATCAAAGCAGTTTCGTGACAGATATTTTTGTGAAAGTTCTTGATGTTGACCCTTGATTGATTCGAGCATTGATTCTTCTCACTGTATTATAATCTAATTTTTCTAACATTTGCACTTATCATCAACTAAAGAGAGAGAAGAAAATAAATTAAGGATAAATTGCTAGGTTGGTCCCTAAACTTTCAAGTTTGTGTATTTTTGTCCTTGTTTTCTTTTCGTAGCTGTTGAAATAACCCTAAACTTTTAAAAGCGTTGCACAAATTTAAAAATTCAGTGACTAAATGAGCAATTTACCTTAAAATTAAATCTAATACTTTAATTAGTTATTTTTGAAAAGGAATTTTTAGTTATTAGTGCCATCAAAATCTATATTCCTCAATGACGGGTATGGCACGCAAATTCTTTTAATTGGAATGCTCATTTTGCTTCTTTCCCAGCTTAATTTTCTTCTACCTGTATGACTTGTTTTGTTTGTGTATTGCTTTGTTTGTTTGTCAGCATCAAGAAATGCACCTTCTGCGAATGCAGTTACCTGTGAGGGAGGTTGTTTTATAACCATTTTGTCTTTGTATTTTATGGATTGTTCATTTCATAGTTAGTAAATTTTGAATCTCTTAATAGATCGAAATTATTGCATTATTGCATTCAGCATGCTAATTGACCGCCGTACAATAAACCAATATTGAACTAATTAAAAATTTGACAAATTTTCTATTGAAGGCATGTGAGTTCGTATTTTTGATTTTGATTTTTTTTTTTTTTTTTGGAACGGTAATTTACGAAAATTCAGTACTTGTCTTGTATAGAAGGCTTTTACATGTTGCACTTGGTATACTGTAGGTTTTTTTTTTTTTTTTTTTTTTAAATTAAACGAGAAGTTTCTAGATATTTGATAAAGTACTTGTTTGAATATGCGGAGATCATCTCTTGCCGGTTTTGTTTTCCGTTCTCATGTAGGTGTTAGGTGCCCAACAAGGAAGGAAATCAAGTGCATGAATCCTAGCTACAAAAAGTTCAAATTTCCCAAATCAAGAACAAGTTTCTCAAGAACAACGCGACATGGGATTTTTTTGGCTTCAAACCAAAAGCTCAGTGCTTGCAAGATACTAAACTAAGGTAAAACTAGGTTTACACTTCGTTGACCTTGATGAC
>BKCH01000409.1:0-78164 GCA_008635985.1 Ficus erecta
AACTTTACTATTGAGAAGTGACACAATTATCATTTTTCTTATAATATAGGGATATTGTTAAAATTTTGAAAAACTTGTAGGGCCAAAAAATTTTGATTTTTAAAATTTGAGTGAGGACCTCTAATTTTGCTTATAAAATGGGGCATCACGAAAGTTTTATTATTATTATTTTTTTTAAGTTGAGGGCAGGGAGATTCAAAGAATATTTTTAGACAATAAAAATTAAATTTGAAAACCACAAAGACTAACCCCGAATCTTAGTTTTGTAGCATTGATAGAGAAATAAAACTAGAAGAAAACTCAAATGTGAAGAGATACTACTCAAAGCAGAGGGGAAAAATTTTTTTTGTACAGCTAGAAGACAGCTCAAATTGTTAAACACGATCGAATGATTCTTGAGATTCCAAGTTACCAATCATAATTTTGCACCAAGTGATCTGGTGAATTAGTTAATTATCGACCAAAATAAATAAATAAATAAATAGCTGCAACCATATTTTCACTAGTTTAAAAAATGATAATTTACTTTTCTTTTTTAGAGAAAATTAACATAAAAGATTACCGAATATATTGGCACCCACTAATAATCCTAATAAACCTCAACAAGCTTCTCGTTAAATTTATTGAAAAAAATGATAATTAAATTCTGTGTTATAATTACTTCATAAACAAAACAAAACAAAATGAAATATGGTAGTTATGCAACCTAGGATCTATAATATTTTCCAAGAAAAATATAATTCACACAGACTTCATCAAAAGGTGAAGAATTCGAATCCCTTTCCCCAACTTCAAATATATATATATATATATATTATTCAAGAAAATCTAGCACAAAACCTCTATAAAACTGAGTGATATCCATATGCAACTTCAATGTGTTTATCTCCCAACACTTCTTCCGAAAATGGAGAATCTACTCCAATTCTTCCTAGTAAATTTCATTGCAGTTGTCAAGGAAGGTATGAAGATTTCTGGAGGTTTCAGTGTCTCTGAGGTGTTCCCTTCCCAAAAATGGCTTCACTGTATCAGCGGCCTGTTGCCTACGCTAGAGAAAAATTTCCATAAAGCTGACATAATAGCTGACAAAATCATCGATGAATGTCGAGAAGATAAGGCAGCGACGACCAATAAGGGTAAAGCGAATAGTTTGTTAGATGTGCTTTTGGATCTTCAGGAAAACGGTGATCTTGCAGTTCCATTGGATAACCGAAACATCAAGGCCGTTATGCTGGTTAGTTTATCTGTCTCACGTTTCCCATTTCTCATATAACTGCTAGTAGAGGCGAAGCCAAATATCTATTTCAATAGGGGCATATACTAAATTTAAAAAAATAATAATAAAAAAAATAAAAAAAACAAAATTTTAGTTAGAGTTATATCAAAATTTTTAATCTTTAGTGGGGTCGAAGAAAAAAAAACCGTAATATTTTTGGGATAGAATAAATTTTAGTGGGGGCTATGTGAGAAGAATTAATATTTAGTAGGGTAAGTAGAAAAGCTATTAACATTTTTAACTAGGTTCAATTAAAATTAAAAAAAAAAAAAAAAAAAAAAATAGTGTGGGTTGAAGCCCCTACTCGGTCCTTAACAAGTCCGTCTCTAAGTGCTAACGGCTCCACAAACACAATTTTTAGCTAAAAAAGTGTTGCGTTTTTCAGGACATATTTGTAGCGGGGAGTGACACATCTTCTACAGCTCTGGAGTGGGCAATGTTGGAGATGTTGAAAAACTCGAAAGTGATGGAAAAAGCACAAGCAGAGGTCAGACAAGTGTTTAGAGGGAAAGAGAAAGTTGAAGAAACATGTCTCCCTAAATTGAAGTACTTAAGTTTGATCATCAAAGAGACGTTGAGATTACACCCTCCTGAGCCTTTTCTCCTTCCAAGAGAATCAAGAGAACGCTGTGCGATAAATGGATACGACGTGCCTGCAAAAACTAAAATCATCGTCAACGCATGGGCAATAGGAAGAGATCCCAGATACCGGACTGAAGCCGAGCAATTTTATCCGGAGAGATTCACTGATAGCTCAGTTGACGTCAAGGGAACTAATTTTGAATTCATTCCATTCGGTGCTGGTAGACGAATGTGCCCCGACATATCATTTGCTTTAGCTGATATCGAGCTTCCTCTTGCTGCTTTACTGTCCCATTTCGATTGGAAACTTCCTAGCGGGACCACCCATGAAAATCTAGACATGACTGAGAGTTTTGGCCTCACCACGAGAAGAAAAGAGGATCTCTACGTAATCCCAGTTCCTTTTAGTTCTTCGCGTAGTTAGCCGTAGCTGTTCATTATTACAAACCATTGTCAGTAGCGTCGATTGGAAAATTATTTTGCCTTTCTAGAATAATGTTTGGGATCCGAGTTCTAATCCTAATAGTTCAAATCATGCTTACTTTCATTATGTCAAACATTCATGTTCCAACTTCTTGAGCTTCGCTCTTTCTTAACCTGAAAAATGAATTTTCTTTAATATGTTCTGTCCTTCAAAAATTCAATGAGTAGGGGAAACCATCCGAATGGTATCATTTGGAAAAATATTTGAATGGAGATACTTGAACTAAAACATATGAATTGCCATCCGAATAGGTGTTTCGATGCTGATATTTTGAAAAAAAAAAAAAAAAAAAAAAAAAGAAATTTTTGAACATAAATATTTAAATATATGTTTGGATATTTGTTGGAAGAGATAGAGACAGAGAAAATGGAGTAATGGCTCCATTTTTGTTCATGATTTTTTTTTTTTTTTTTTTTGTGTGGAAACAAAGAACAAAATTCTTTTATTTAAGTATTGGTACGCTGTTTTGATATAATTTAGACGTTTTAAATGACCATATCCATGATTTACATCTTTTTTTTTTTTTTTCTCTGCTTGATATTTTTTGCATGAAAAAGGAAAACTTGAAGAGTCCTTCTGTAAACAGCGGAGAAGAAACTAAAACAGAGAAAAACAGGGAGGAAACAGAGAAATAAAACAGGGCAGAGGCCGAGACGGATCAAGACCAAGCGATTTTATCTTCTATCATTATTATTGTTATTTGGCTTAACAAGATTTTAAATCCTGACCGAAACAACAATAATAATAACCGAAGATAAAATCGCTTGGTCTTGATCCGTCTCGGTCTCTGCCCTGTTTTTTTGTTTTCTCCGTTTCTCCCCTGTTTTTCTCTGTTTTAGTTTCTTCTCCGCTGTTTAAAAACGGACTCTTCAAGTTGTCCCTTCTCAAGAAAAAATTATTAAGACAAAATTATTAAGACTGGATAAAACAAAAAGGATCCAAATCATGGATATAATCATTTAGTCTAAATTATATCAAAACAGCGTACAAATACTAAAATAAATGAATTTTTTTCTTTGTTTCCACAAAAAAAAAAAAACAAAACAAAACAAAGATTTTTGAATTGGTTAAGTTTACTCAACTTGCAGAATCAAAGAAACAAAATTTAATTTATGAAAAATAGAGAAAGCAAATATTAGCCTTCCCCTTTATTTAACTGAGGACGTCAATCTGTAAATACTAAAGTAAACAAACAAAAAAAAGAAGACGAAATATCTCTTAAGAAAATCAATAGGGCATGCTATTTTTTTTACATACTAGGACAAGGATTAAAAGGAACTGGAATCAAGTAGATATCTCCATTTCTCCTCACTGTCATACCGAAACTCTCGGTCATATTGAGATTTTCGTGGTTGATCCCATGAGGTAATTTCCAATCAAAATGGAACAACAACTGTGCAAGAGGAAGCTCAATGTCCGCTATGGCAAATGATATGCCGGGGCATATCCTTCTACCGGCACCAAATGGGATGAGTTCAAAGTTTGTCCCTCTGAAATCAACCGAACTATCAATGAACCTCTCGGGGTAAAATCTCTCAGCTTCACTCCAGTACCTCGGATCTCTTCCGATGGCCCATCCATTGATAATGACCTTTGTTTTCGCGGGTATAAAATATCCATTAATGACACAGCTTTCTCTGGATTCCCTTGGAACTAGTAGAGGACCAGGAGGGTGTAATCTTAGAGTTTCTTTAATGACACACTTCAGGAATTTCAACTTGTGGAGGCCTGTTTCATCGGCATTTCGCTGTTTGGAAAATACTCGCCTCACCTCAGCTTGTGCCTTCTCCATCACTCTCGGGTTCTTCATCATCTCTAACATTGCCCACTCTATCACCGTGGATGATGTCTCACTCCCGCCGATGAACACATCCTAAAAAAACATACCTTCTTTTAGTTCAAGCAATTTTAGGGTCCAATTTTTGTATGTGAAAACAATATGTTCGTATGAAAACAAGAAAGGAAGCAATCAAGAGATCAAATATACATATATACACACACACACATACACAACATATACATACTAACCAGAATAACTGCTTTGATGTTTATAGTTTCCAATGGAAATGCAAGATCACCACTGTCCCGGAGATTCAAAAGGACATCTAGTAGACAATCTGCTTGACCCTTTTCTTTTTTTGTTGCTGCCTTGTTTGCTTGATGTTCACCAATTATGCTATCGAGTATTTTGTCAAGTGTCTGAACACTCTTCTCGAATTTAGGCCCAAGACCACTAATCCAGAGAAGCCACTTTTGGGAAGGAAACGCCTCAGCAACACTAAAACCGGCAGCGATCTTTAGTTCTTCGTCCACGTTTGATATGAACACTTCCTGATCCTTACACTTCTTGCCAAAAGCCGCCCTCGCAGTGATGACATACGTCATGGAAAAAATTCTCTCACTAAGATTGACGGGCAAACCTGAATTCGATTGTAGATTTCCAATAAGATTTGATACTTCTTCTTCTCTGATTGACCGAAAGGACTGCACGCGCTTCGGACTAAGTAGTTCTTCAGCGCACATTTTCCTAAGCATTCTCCAATAATCTCCATAATGCCCGAAGACAATGTCTATACCATAGTACTTGCTTGCAATAAGGAGAGGGGGCCTTTGAGCAAATTTAACATCATGTGTTTTCACAATCTCTTTGGCTATCTCGGGTGAAGAAACGATGATATGGGAGACTTCGCCAAGTCGTAAATGCATCAAGGGTCCATATTTTTCGGCCAAGTCTCTTAGGCGATGATGGGGCGGGGAACCAATGAGCTGGTGGAGATTTCCTATGAAAGGTAATTTCCATGGCCCGGGCGGTGACTTCAAAGTTGATTTGCTCGTTTGGTACCTCTTCCGAGCCGCGATTTTCAATATCATTAACATGAAGAGAAGAAAAGTGAAAAGGGCAGAGAGGAATGGGATAAGATTTTCCATAGATGGTTGTAAAGTTTCCTAGAGGTAAGTAAATATTTGAGTTGCTCCAGATGAAAATAAGAACAAGAAATATGAGAAGAAGTTGAGGATTTATGTGTTCTTCGGATGGTTCTTGGTGAAGAGTGGGAAGATGATCAGCCTAGTACAAAGTCTTTATTTCTGAATTCTATTTTGTCTTCATATTTGGAAGTCTTTTCCAATCAACACTGCTATTAAATATGAACTTTGAAACTTTTTACAATTTCCAAGTCAGTGGAAGACTTGGACTAGGGAAGTCATTTCCCACCAGCCACACGGCAAGAAACGTCAAAGTTTATTAATTTAAGGAATTTCTAATAAAGTATCCATAGTAACAACTATTTCAGTCGTTGATAGTTTGATCTATAACCGAAGCAATTCGGGTCGTGCTCTCTCATTAATTCTTAACATAGGTCTTACTGTAGAACCTGCCTTAATTATTATTTCTTTTTCATAAAAAAGAGTAGCTTCCTGAAGGAAATATTTAGGACTTCACAAGTTGAAACAAATCCAAAATTAGGCAATTATGAAAAAAAAAAAAAAAAAAAACCGAAATAAGCTTTTGAGAAAGGTTGGCAGAAAAATTTTAGACAACGTTTCACAAAGAGTAATTTTCGTTAGAAATATAGGTAAATTCATAATATACATCCTTATCGTCACTGGCTAAGAGTGACTAAATGGACAAAACCTATTGTTCATTCCATCTGGTCGAGGCATTATACAATCCATTCCGATCCTCTTTCCTTTCGTCTCTTCTAATGAAAGGCATGGTTAAGCTCGGCAGAGGGTTCGAGAATAGGGTATGCCTTTAATATTCAGACAAGAAAAGAATTCCAAACCTTTATGCATGCACCTCTGAGGAGCGGCTTTGCTCATGAGTTAGCGATCAAGCGGAAAAGGACCTGCGGGCTTCTTTTCTTTCTGGAGCGCAGCTGCCTTGCTCGTCGCTCCCTAATTGATATAAAAGAGATGTAATGCCTCCTAACCTAACTGGTCATTCGTAGAATTGTTCGTTTCCAGCTAGACAAAGAAGCGCTACTTTTTATCTATATACTTGTGCATAAAGTGGAGTAGCAAACAAAATTGAAATAGGATATAAAAATTTTTAGCTTTGCTTTCAAACAAAAGGAAACATCTATAGAGCTGTTTTATCTTCAGGCTCAAATAATGCAATAATTAATTAAAATCAAAGAGTGGAATTATCAGAACTTGGCAATCAGTTTTCACTCAGAGTTTTGTTTTCAGAAAATAGAGTTTTTATGCATTTGTGTAGTTATACAATAGGAACAGGATTATCAAACGGAACTGGAATCAAGCAGAAATCCCCATTTCTTCTCACAGTCATTCCGAATCTCTTGGTCATATATCGAGATTTTCATGGTTGATCCCATGAGGTAATCTCCAATCAAAATGGAACAACTATGCAAGAGGAAGCTCAATGTCGGCTATGGCAAACGATATACCATATCCTTCTACCGGCACCAAATGGGATGAATTCAAAGTTAGTCCCTCTGAAATCAACCGAACTATCATCGAACCTCTCGGGGTATAATCTCTCAGCTTCACTCCAGTACCTCGGATCTCTTCCAATTGCCCATCCATTGATAATGACCTTCGTTTTCGCCGGTAAAAATCCATTAATCACGTAGCTTTCTCTGGATTCTCTTGGAATTAGAAGAGGACCTGGAGGGTGTAATCTTAGAGTTTCTTTAATGACACACTTTAGGAATTTCAACTCGTGGAGGCCCGTTTCATCGACATTTCTTTGTTTACCAAATACTCACCTCACCTCAACTTGTGCCTTTTCCATCACTCTCAGGTTCTTCAGCATCTCTAACATTGCCCACACTATCACCGTAGATGATGTCTGTAACGACCCGCCTAGCACAGGCCGTTACCATACATGCATACGTATATTTCGTACTTACTTACTTAACATAAGCAGCGGAATTTTTTTTTTTTTTTTATACAGTGTGACACTCACACGAAAACGTACATAAGATATAACAAATAACAATTAAAGTCGTTTGGCGTATCTTGACTTAATAAACATAAATTCAAAACGCGTAGCGGTTCTATAATTCCCACGGTTCACAGTCCGCCAAGCCTCGCCCCTCCATCTTGTATCAGCAATTGCTAGCAGGTTGCTTACCTACAGCATAGACGTAAGACAGTGAGCTTTCGCTCAGCAAGTAC
Source organism: Ficus erecta (assembly GCA_008635985.1). Taxonomy (NCBI): domain Eukaryota; kingdom Viridiplantae; phylum Streptophyta; class Magnoliopsida; order Rosales; family Moraceae; genus Ficus; species Ficus erecta. The sequence goes on from BKCH01000409.1 coordinate 7,485, forward strand.
AACTATCCTAAACCGCGACACAACACAATAAGACACACATACATAGCATAATTTAATCATTGCATACATCATATAGCTTAACATTTCATAACATATCGTAATTTATCATACATATGCATGAGCCATTTATGCTTTCTTATGCTTTCTTATCCATTCATAACTTACTTTCTTAGCTTATCTTAACATATGGGTCCCATAAGTGTCCGTACCGGGCGCGCAACTATGAATTGGTTGGGGCGGCCAGTCCAATTCCAACTCAATCCACAGTCCAACCCGACCTAACGCGGGTCGATACGACACATGCAACTTGCTTGCCATCATAACATTCTTTATCTTGTACTTAATCTCATTCTTAGTTAATCAGTGAACATGCTTCGTGATGTTCCACATAATTAAATCATAGCATATTTTAATCTTAACATGTTTCTAACATTTTTCATAACATTTTCATTAGCATATAACATTTTACTTTTCATAACATATTTCATGACATTTCATAAAGCATAGCATATAATCATAACACTTTATAACATTTTCTAAATTTTAACATATAACTTTTATAGCACATTTAGCATGTAACACTTCATCACCCATAGCACTTAACATTTCATACTTAGGCAAGTATACACAACAAAGCCTATGCTGTAGGCGGAGTTGTACTTACCTTGTTTGTGATTGATGTGTCCACTGTCTAGCTTGAGTTTGTCGGGACACCGTTGTATATTATATTCTGAGATGGAACAAAAGTAAGGGTTAGAAATGTTGGCAGTATACCCAACATTCTTATATAACCTTAGTTATATTCCCTTACTTAATTTTTACGTTATCCTACTTGGTTACATTGAGTAACCCTAGGATTTAAATCTAATCTAATCGACTTATTTTTATTTTAGTTTAACTTTAAATTTAAAAATTCATTTTTGTTTTCTTTTAAGAAAACCTTATGTTTTTGGTGCAAAACCCTTTATTTCACTTAAAAATTGGAAATCGTAAAATAAAATTCATAAAAATTATTGACTATTGGAAACTGTCATTGGAACAGTCTCACAATGCCATTTGTCAGTTCATATAAAATTTTTCCTCTTTCTGTACTGTTTTGGGAAATTCTGCACAGGAATTCCCTATTTCCTGTATAGTTTTTGAAATCCATTTCCATTTAAAAATCTAAACAGATTTTAGAAAAGTTTTCTTCACGAAAGTTTTAGCTATCGAAAATCCCTATAACTTTCGTGTTTTGAGGAAAACCCAGTTTCGCTCATATCCTTGTCAGTTTTCATTTGAAACTGACTGGTCGTGTATTGAAGTCTGGGCACATTGGTCTCGGGTTTTCATGAAAATGGAGGCCATTGGAGCCTCATTTTGGAAAACTGTTCGCGTATCCCCCTAGTAAAAACTGTGTTCTACAACTTTCATGTTTTGAGTTTTTCTCAATTCGGCCTCTAAAGGCCTCAAAATTAACTTTTCCCGAAACTGGTCAGGATCCACCCGAACCTGACAGTTTTTCGGTTTAGAGTTCATTTTACGTCCTAAACGCGGAACCTAGCTCGACCAGCCACCGCGGGAGCTCTAATACACACATGCAGCGGTTTCTAACATTCAACATTCATCATTCACATCAACACAAATATCATGCAGAAATTTATAAAACCCTAACCAACCATCAAACACCTAACATGCATATTCTTTGCAACCACCAACAAAACCCTAACCTATCAAGCACAAACCCTAAATTTTTTTTTTTTTAAACTAAGGCAGCAATAAACAGTGAGCTTATGCTCTTACAACCAATTGCTTAAATATATTTAAATTTCCTCAATTGAAATTTAAATGAAAAGCTTATGGATTTAAGGGTTTTACCTCAATTTCGGGTCCAAAATTTGACTTGCTTCACTTCTCCCTTTTCCTCCCTTCACAGCCGACTTTCCAAGGGTGATTGGCTCCCTAAAATATCGAGCTCCTTTGCCCAATTTCAGGTCACCAACTTGCTAAATTCCAGCCACACTTTGGCTCCAAAATCAGGTTTCCCTTGCCTATGGTCTTCCTTGCTTCTTACCTCACCCTAACCGGCCCCTTGGTCAAGATTGGGCACCAAATTTTTCTTGGGTTCTTGGGTGGTATCATAGATGAAATTGCAGACTTCCAAAACCCTAATTCACCACTTGATTCACTTTTTTTCTCTCTTGCCCTAACCTTGCTCCACAACCGGCCACAAGGCCTAGCAAGGGTGCCAAAAAAATTTCCTAGCTCTTTGCTTGTTTCTTCTTCACAAAACCGACCACCAAGAACTAATTCCCTCTTGTTCTTAACTTAAAACTCTTCCTCTTCTTCCCTCTCAAAACCGGTTTTGTTCTAAAAAAAATTTGGCAAGAGCTTAGTTGCTTTTCTCCATTTTTTTTTTGATTTATGAACACCCCTATTTATAGAGGTTGGGGATTCTTTTTGAAATTGGATTTTGACCCCCAAAATTTTTGGGAAATCAGTTCTCCCCCTACAGCTGGCCGGCCACCCTTGCTGTGGAAGCAATCCATTTCTTTCCAATTTTTCAAAAATTGGAAAATGATGTCAAAAATCCAACATTAGGTGAGGTAAGCCTACTTTATGGCTTGTTTGCCACTTTTTGTTATTAGACAGTCCATTCTTAAGTTAACACAGGTATTTCCAATACTGGATTCAATTATACGCAGTATTGGTACTTTGAACTACAGTCCAAAATTCATCTGTGTAAAACCGAACTGTATAAAAATTTTCTTATAACTTGGGACCACTTAGCCCAAGTTATTCTAATTATTGTGCTTGATTTTCTATGGTGGTTTTGAATCCTAAACATATCATTTTAATCATAAAAACGGCTTTATGCAGTACAAATCTATACTGCGAATTATTTAATCGTACAGCCTTTTTCTTTAACTTTTTGGGTCAATCTTCGGCTTTCTCGTCCACCATTGACTTTCTTGTCAACCGCTGACTTTCCCGCCAAACTTTGACCCTCGAGGTCAACAGTTGACTTTTTGGTCAACCGTCGGCGTTTTTCGGTCAAACTTTGACCAACATAAAATTTTTGGCGATTTAGCTCCTTTTTGCCTAAAAGGTCATTTTCTTGACTCAGTAATCATTTTCGAGTCTTATAAAATCATAAAACTCACAAAACGTAACAAAAGACCTTAACCGGCTTTTTCATGCATATCTTCAAATTTTGTACAAGTTTCTTAAAACAAAAGAAATTGTATTAGTGTAGAAATACTTGGTATTACAATCTTCCCCCCTTAAAAATTTTCGTCCTCGAAAATCAGAACAAACTGGGGTAGTTCTTTCCGATTGGCCATTAGTTTGGGGTGAAAAGCCGTATTGAACTTCAATTTCAACCCCATGGCAGTATGAACATTCGTCCAAAATCAAGAAATGAAGTGTCCATTCCGGTCTGAGATGATCGATTTTGGCACTCATGTAGTCTAATGATCTGGGCTGCGTAGATTTTTACTAATCTTTTCACCGAAAAGGTGGTTTTTATCGCGATAAAGTGGGCTGATTTGGTTAATCTATCTACCATAACTCAAATCGTGTCATTCCCACTTGTAATCCTGGGCAATCCTACTACAAAATCCATAGTAGTTTGCTCCCATTTCCATTCTAGAAGCCTATTTTCTGCCATTATAACTACAAAAGTATTTTGTATTAAAATATTCAAACCACAAAGTTTCTCCAAAAAGGCAAAGAAATTTTAAAACGCTGTTTTAAATTATCTATACTACTTCCTAATTTCTGGGCAAACTCTATAAATACATACAAGTGAGTGGCACCAGAATTAGATAATGCAATAACGTCTTATGTGGCGATAAGGATCTATCGTGTCACTTCATGCGAAGTTCCAACTTCGGCATCTCCATCAGTGTAGGCATAAATCCTAACTTGGGGTTCAGGAGCCTCTAATCTTCCTTGAGAAATTGAGGGTCCTTCGAGCCTTGCTTGAACTGCATGTAACTGGCTGCTTGCATTCCGGTTCGGATACTGAGGGTTCTGGTTGTTCTGGGGGCAGCTCCGTGCATAGTGCCCTTCCTTGCCACAAAGGTAGCAAGCATTTGTCCCCATTTTGCATACTCCCTGATGTTTCTTCCCACACGTTGTGCACACCGGGTAGTAAACGTTAGTATCCTCATTCCCTCGATCATTTTTCTTTTGAGAAAAATTCTCTTGTTGATTCTGGCCCGAGAAATTTCCTTTTCTCTTGTTCCTCCCAGATTGTTTGGAACCTTGTGTAGGGTTACTAGTTTGGTCTTTCGGGTGCGACTCCGAGTCTTGTCGAGGCTGCATTGGCTTTGCCACGGCCTTCTCCTCCTTTCTGGCTTTGAAAATCTGAGCCCTGGCTTCCTTGTCCCGGTTGATCCAATATTCAGCTCGTATCGCTCGGCTCACACAGTCGGATACCAGGATAGGTGGGCTACTGCCAGCACTTACTTGTTTGGAGATGTCTGTGCGAAACATCTTCATCATTCTTCTGACTTTCTCTTTTTCAGTCGGAACCAGTTCCGGGCATAGACGAGCTAACTGTTCAAATTTCTTCACGGCCTCCATAACCGTCATCGATCCTTGTTGCAAGCTGGTGAACTCATCTTGTTGGGCTGCCAGTATCTCCGCATTGTAGTACATGGCACGGAATTCGGTCACAAAATCCTGCCAGTCCATGGTCATGACATCTCATCGCATCTGTACTGTCATCCACCAGTGCCTTGCGTCCTTCTTGAGAGCGAAAGAGGCGCAGAGAACTTTTTCCTGCTCCGTGAGCCGCATAAAATCCAAGATAACCTGGATGTCAATAAGCCAATTATCGGCGGCTATCGGGTCTGTAAGTCCTTCGAATTCAGGCGCTTTCATACGCCTAAACCGCTCGTAAAGTAGATCTTCCTGCACTGGCTGCACATTAGCTTGTCCTCCAACCGGTGCCATCGGAATCCCAGCATTCCGAGGAATCTCGGGTTGAACCTCTGGGACTGGAGGTGCTACTGGGGGTGCTTGGTGAACTGGAGGTGGAACCTCGCCTACTTGGGGTCTCTGGTTCATCTGGGCTAACTGCTCCCGTAATCTGTTCGTTTCTTGCTGCTGTTCAAGCAGCTGTCTTTGCAAGTTTGCTACCACCGTTGCCAAATCTGGCACAGGCGGGTTTACCGGCATGGTTCGCCGTGGACGTACCATCTTCTACAATTCACAAGCAAGATATTATCATACTATTAATATCTCTTCTTTCATACATAACTTATCATATCGTAAGATAATATTTAACATTACAGGCTTATCATAACATTTAAAATCTTAGCATAACTTTTACGTGTCACTTCATAACGTTTAACATACATATGCTTAACACATCACTTTGTAATCATATCATAACATTTTTGCATCTCATAACACGGCTTTTCATATCATATATCCCGTGCTCGCACGGTCCTTTGTACATTTTCAAAAATACATCATATTTACTATACTGTAAATACATATCTACGACATTGTACTGTATACATACAGGGTCAAAAAATGTGATGGAAGTGTCTACCACTTAACCATCGTACATAAGTACAAGCCTATATCCAAAAATAATAAGCTGGTACAAAATAGTTTCAAAATCAAAAATATATACATAATCAGTCGATCTAATCCTAGTCTAAGTCTACTACTGTGACTGTTGAAACGTCAGAGTCGGCCTCTCCGTCTCCATCCAAGATCTCCTATGGATCCTCCTCAAACTCATCTCCCTCATCGAGCCATCCTCCATGCTCTGGCTCCTCATCATCATCCTCATCATCGCTGGATATAACGATGACCGGAGGGTCCTCATGCTGGTCCTCTGGGGCATCTACGTAGTCATCTGCATCCGGGTCGTCAGCCTCGGCCTCATGAGCAGGTACTGCCTGTATTGGCTCAGCGGGAATCGGGTCCTCTGGAAAAACTGGACCCGGCTCGTATACTGGATCAGGCATTCCAGCGTCATCAACTGGCACCTCGGGCTCTACCACGTATGCGTCGGCCTGCCTAGCGTGAGCAACGACCTCAGCATCCAGTATCCCCTCGATCAAATGGCCCACAGTCATGTCAGGCGTAGGCTCCGGAGCGTACTGTCGGATCGGGGGAGGTAGTCCGTTGTAGAGAATCAATAAGGCCTGCATCCCCGGGCTTGGTATCTCTTGAGGAATGTGGGGCAACATCGCCTCCTGGAACCTCTGGCAATAGTGGCCCATGGACTCGTGAGGGTATGCATGCCAATCAGCCACATACTGAAAATAGCGCTCGAGATGCATGTCCCGATAAATCTCGGGATCGTGATAAGGCGCATCCGCTCCCTCCTCTGGTATCGGGCCGAAACGTGCAATCACTAGGGCACGAAAATGCGCCCAAGTACGCTCTGGCAGTGCCCTCTCGCCGAAAGTCATCCACCAGAGACGAGCGTCAGCCCTCAAACATCGGCTGGCCAGCGAAACCTGTAGGCGAGCCTGGATATGACTCGTGCGGAAGATCGACTCCATGTCATATAACCATGCTGCTAATAAATCATAAAACTCACAAAACGTAACAAAAGACCTTAACCGGCTTTTTCATGCATATCTTCAAATTTTGTACAAGTTTCTTAAAACAAAAGAAATTGTATTAGTGTAGAAATACTTGGTATTACAATGTCTCACTCCCGCCGATAAACACATCCTGACAAAGTACACTTTCTTTTAGCTCATGTAAATTTCTAAAAGACATTTAATACTCGTAATTAACAACCTATATGTAAGTCAAGTATCAATTTTCATTAAAAACAAATCAACATTGCAATCAATGAAGGGTAAATTGTTACAAATTTATAAGTTAAGGGGGCAAATTTTTCAACATTAAAAGTTTAGGGCACAAATTGCAACTGTGCGATAAGTTCAGGGTGCACCGGTGTAAAAAAACCGCAAAATAATGTGTGTATGAGAACAAGAAAGGAAGCACTCAAGTTATCAAATACACACACACACACAGAACATATATGCACAAACCAGAATAACTGCTTTGATGTTTATAGTTTGCAATGGAAAAGCAAGATCACCACTGTCCCGAAGATTCAAAAGGACATCTAATAGGCAATCTGCTTGACCTTTTTCTTTCTTTGTTGTAGCGTTGTCTGCTTTGTGTTCATTGATTATGTTCTCAAGTATGTTGTCTACCGTCTGTGTATTCTTCTCAAATTTACGCCCGACGCCACTAATCCAGAGAAGCCACTTTTGGGAAGGGAACGCCTCAGCAACACTAAATCCTGAAGTGATCTTTACTCCTTCGTCCACGTTTGATATAAACACTTCTTGATCCTTACATTTCTTGCCAAAAGCCGCCCTTGCGATGATTAGTTACGTCATGGAAAAAATTTTCTTGCTAAGATTGATGGGCAAACCTGAACTCGAGCGTAGATTTCCAATAAGATTGGTTACTTCTTCTTCTCTGATTGACCGAAAAGACTGCACTCGATTCGGGCTCAGCAATTCTTCAGCGCACATTTTCCGCAGCATCCTCCAATAATCTCCATAATGCCCAAGACAATGTCTATGCCATAGTACTTGTCTGCAATTAAGAGATGGGGTCTTTGAGAAAAGTTAACATTATGGGTTTTCAGAATCTCTTTAGCTATCTCAGGCGATGAAACAACTATATGTGGGACTTCGCCAAGCTATAAGTGCATCACAGGTCCATATTTTTTGGCCAAGTCTTTAAGGCAATGATGGGGCGGAGAACCGATGAGCTGGTGGAGATTTCCTATGAAAGGTAATTTCCATGACCCGGGTGGTGAATTCAAAGTGGATTTGGTTTTTCTGGACCTCTTCCGAGATGCGATTTTGACTATCATTAACATGAAGAGGAGATAAGTGAAAAGGGCAGGCAGGGACATGATTAGATTTTTCACAAATATCGTTTTTGGTGAAGAGTTGGAAGTGAAACTTTGAGTGTTCACGTCTTTGAAGTTGCTTAGAGTTGAGTTTATGTAGTTCTCTCTCTAGATTTTTCTTTACACATTTGAGTTGTCACCAAGTTGTATTACAAGACATTTGTGTTCTCTTCTAAGAAGAATATATATAAATGCAAATTTGTTTATGTTTCAATAGAGAATGTAAGAAATAATTGAAAATAAAGAAATATTGCAAAATCAAGGCACTTAATAATGTAATGAATTTGCAAGCTCAAGGAAGATATTCTATTTATTTTCGTAATCATCTCACACCGGTTCAACAGGCTACATACAATTATAAAAAAAGAACTAAATTTTATTATAATGACCAAGTCATTATCTTACTTGAGCTTCCCAAACTAAGATACAATAATAAGTAACACATGTGTATAAATTATATTTTCATATACCTATAGACTCTCACATGAATTCATTAAACTCGATTAGTCATTTGTTCAAGTTCACTGGATAAATATATATATATATATATATATATATATATATATAATGGTATCTCTAGGGCCTTTTAAGTTCACAATGGTCAGAGATCATTATATAAAATATGTAATTAACATATTATGCAAATTAACAAAAATATAACTCAAAACTTATTCAAAAGTTTGAGCAATTTGCTACTTTTAGTATCATTGACATGAAGAGGATACGTGAAGAGGAGAGCGATGGCATTTTAACATAAATATTTCTTGGTGCCTAAAGTCGTGGTCTTCAAATTTGTAAGCTTTTTGAATGATCAAGAATTTTAAGGTCATTCCCAATGACACGAGCTGCAATTCCAATATTTTATTAGTAATTAGTGACATAATCAAGATTTAATTATTTCATTTAGACATAAATGAAAACAAAGTTTGCAGGGAAAAAAGTAATTTAAAAATAAATTTGTAATAAAAAACTTATTAACCAATTTATCATAATTTCTTTTATGTTTCTCTAATTTTTTGAAAAATTATTTTTAGTGTAGAGAGAGAGTATGTTGAAAATTAAACTTCATTTTCGGCCTAATGTGTTATTGGGTTTCAATTGTGAGTTGTAAAATAAAGGCCCAAGAAATGGGTGGTCCTTATTAAGCCTAGTAGTTAGGTTTTTGATCAAACAAAGAATGGATATGGTTTGTTCAAGTGGTCATGTATGGTCCAAATGAAACGAATGACTATGATTTGATAAAGTGGTCACATTTAGGCCAAGTAAAATGAATGGTCACGGTTCATCCTTGTTAACTATAAATAGGGGTAATGTACTCCATTTTGTTTTGAGCAAAAAATTTGATAAACATATATAACAAGTTCTCTTTATTTTCGTTTATAAATTTGTATTCTAGTTTTTTTTTTTTTTTTTTTTTCCCCCTCAAGAACTACCTTAGAATAGAGTTTAATTTAATGTGAAAATGTAAAGTTAAAAAAAAATTATGCACTTACAATGCAATATTGTCGATTTTGATTTATTTGAGATATAGAATAATGATACATATGAGTACTTTTAAAATCAAATTTAGGGTCACATTGAATGTTTGATTTAAATAATGTAAACTAGTAATTAAAAAATTTTAAGAGGCAAATAAGAGACAAAGTTGTAAAACATTTTGTCATGTAAGGTAAAACTATAGGGTGCCATTGAAATTTTTAAAATTTAAGGGGTCAAAAAAGAATCGAAGAGTCATGAAAAAAGCACAAAATGAGGTAAGAAAAGTTTGTTTTGGACAGATTTGGTTGATAAAACATCATAGAACCTGTCCGAATCCAAGAACCTGACCTCAGTCCCAATTATGCACCCCAATCTAGTCTATGGTGCCAAACCAGCCCTGGCCCTGATTTTGTATCTCGACCATGACCCAAATCCTAGATCTCGACCTTGGTCCCATATCCCAACCCTAACTCCAATCTCGCATCATGGCCCGACCCCAATCCTAGTTATGGATTTAATCGCCTTGCCCGTTCACAGATCCACCAAATCATGTCTAGATTCCGATCCTGACCCCGAACCTGGATCTTGATCACATCCCCAGTCTTGGATCTATCGTGACCCAGTCTCTGATCTTGATCTCACCCTATTCGAAAACCCAACCCAACTTTGACTATTATCCCGAACCCAGTCCCAAATTACTACCCGTATTACTTTTTGATATATTTAGAATATTTGATATGTTGGTTAATACAATATTCCTTTTGGTCATAGTGTTCAATACAATCTAATTCATAGCTTTCTTGATGTATTAGACATCACAGTCTGTATATAATATATAAAAGTTGCCGAACATTGTACTATGTTAAATAATAAAAGAAGAAGTGCCAATAGCGCATAGCAAACGATGCCCTAATTGATCTTTGCTTCCAGGTAATTCTTGTCATAAACTAGCTAATGAACAAATAAGTACCCATTAATATGCTCAAACATTAATGATTCTTTGAAAGATAAAGATAAAGTACGTGTAATAGAAGTTGAGCATACACAATGTTTTAAATCGTGCATTTTATAGACCTTTCTGAGGAACGTGGGCAGTGAGAGTTGCTAAAGTTTTGCAAAGGGCTATCATTTTTCATTAAAAAATATATACATTGCACAAAGTTATTAACTTAGATAAAAAAAATAAAAAAATAAAAAAAAAGGAAGAAGAAACATAAAACGGTTCTTTGTTGTTCTTTTAAAAAGTAAACGATAGTGACAGGATAAACAGTTTCTGGTTTTACATACATACACACACACACATACACACTCTTATTCATAAAAGATTACAAGGGATAATATAGACAACCAGCTGCCGTGGAAGTAGAGAAAAAATACTTCATTTTCCTAGGGGCATTTTTTTAAATAGGTGACAGATAATAAGCAATAGGAATCAAGTGTAAACCATCTTTTCTATGAACTGTTATCCCAAACGACTCAGTCATGTCCAGGTCTTCACGCTTCATGTCATTAGGAAGCTTCCAATCAAAATGGTAAAGCAACATTGCTAGAGGAAGCTCAATGTTGATTAGACCAAACGACATGCCGGGGCATATATATTCTCTTTCCAGCTTCAAATGGGATATACTCAAAATTCGTTCCTTTGAAGTCAATAGTAGTATTAAGAAACCTTTCCGGTATAAAACTCTCGGGTTCGGTCCTATAACTATCCCTGGTTTTCTTTGGTATCTCATAACCATTAATCTCACACTTCTCTCTACTTTCTCTTGGAACTAATGGGGTAGCAGAAGGATGTAATCTTAGTGTCTCTTTGACAACCGATTTCAAATATGTCATCTCACTAATTGATGTTTCATCAACCGATCCTTTTTTACAAAAGACTTCTCTCACCTTATTCTGTACTTTCTTCATGACTCTAGGATTCTTTATCAGTTCTGTCAATGCCCAGTTTATAGCGGTATCAGATGTCACAGTCCCAGCAGAAAATATATCCTGAACGCTAATTTCATGAGTAGTGTCATTTAATAGAAATTTATTATGCTTAACTTTCAATAAAATTAGTATGATTCGTATATGTAATTTATGAAAGCCAAGCTAAATTTATATACTCTAGTCCTGTGAATATATCCACAACACATAGATGGGCATACTTACAAAGATTATTGCTTTTAGATTGTCGGTTGTAAGAGAAAACCCACGGTCACTGTTACGAAACTTTAGAAGAACATCCACAAAATCTTCTGTGACTGTTTCATGACTTTCACCAGCTTTTGTTGTTGGCTTCTCTTTTCTGTGTTCCTTGATGATGTGATCAACTATCCTATCAGACTTTTGATGCAGCTTCTCGAGTTTAGCCTTCGTACCGAAGATCAGAGGACCAAGAAAACTGAAAGTAGGAAACACCTCCGCAAGATCAAACCCTGACGCCAGCTCTGAGGATTCCATCATGATTGATATTAACTCCCCTTGATATTTACTTTTCTTACCAAAAGAGGCTCTTGCCGTTATGGTATATGTTGAGGAGTGGATTTTTTCGGTGAGATTGATATATAGTAGATCCAATATTTGAAGAAATCCATTTTACAAGATTTGACATCTCTTCCTCTCTAATTGGTCTAAAAGATTGAACTCTCGCCGGGCTCAAGAGCTCTTGCATGCAAATTTTTCGCAGTTGTCACCAATACTCTCTATACGAGGAAAACACAATATCTGTAGAATTATATAGCAGGATCTTTGAAAAAAGAATGGTGGGCCTAGACGCAAAGATGACATCATGAGTTTTCATCACTTGTTCTGCGTACTACTCCGGCGACGAAGCTACTAAAGTTGGAACCTGTCCGATTCATATGTACATCAAGGGTCCATATTTCTTGGCCAAATCTCTTGACGCCTGATGGGGCAAAGAGCTTAGAAGTTGGCGCAAATTTCCAATCACGGGCAACTTCCATGGTCCTGGTGGTAGTTTTGCAGTGGATTTAATGGTTTTTGATGATATTTTAAGTATGATTAGAACTACGAACACAGAAAGGAATAAGCTCAGAAGAATTTGGGAAGTTGAAGATCCATGAAGAAAGTGTAAAAAAAGATTGGAGCAAAAGGGGCTGCGATTCTTTGCCGTTTCAAGTCTTCCCTAGTTATAAATATATATATACGCACATATATTTGAATCAGTTGATTTATTCTACCAAAAAAAAAAAAAAAGACAATTTATTTTTGACGTACAATGCCTAGAAATATTGGACATATTAGCAGGCATGTAATAAATAATATTTTCAGAATTTGAATCTGTATCTTTGTTTACAAGGAATGTGCACGTGATTGAATTTTTTTGGCATGATTCTGTGCAAATAGGACATTTTCGACACAGTTTACTGCCCTTTTGATCATTTCTTCATTTACCTGCCGTAAATCCTATGTAGACGTGTTAAAGTACTTTCATTTCTGTTTTTCAAATTTTTTGTAAGGAAATTAGGGCTATGTGTAAATGTCAACCAAAAGTGAATAGTTTTGTCTAGCATTTTCTTGTCAAACAGTTTCTTTTTTTTTTTTTTCACTTGAGAGATTTGAACTATTCCCCTTATGATGGAGTTAGATATGAAAAAATTATTAGATTATGTCTGCAACCACCAAAAAATCACTTTTTTAATAATGACAAAAGTCAAATAGTAGATAGTCAGCTTAGGGAAAAGGATAAAGAATTTAATAATTAGTCATGCAACTTGCGTGAAGCATTTGTTCGAGATATGTTTCGGATATTTCTAAAAGTAACTTATTAGTTTTATACTATTTTTGCTAGCATGGCCAAGATATTCTTTTATACTTTATGTTTTACTATCTTTTGCTAGCAAGGCAAAGATTTTCTTTTATGTTTTAAGATAATTGGCCCTTTTAACCCTTTTACTAGATGATATTTTGACTCCGCTCTTTAAGTTTACCAAAAATGACTCCAAACTCTTAAAACCTTTACAAATAAATCCTTTCCATTATATACTGTCTAGTTTTGAAAGGTTTTTCACATAATAACATACTCATTTTTGCAATGAAAAGAGTTAATTGCTCCCAGTTAAAAGCAAACAAAAAAAATTTAGAACTAAAACTTCAAAATCAAATACAAAAATTAAATGAAATGGGAAAGGGGGGAAAAAAACGGCTGTTCACCTTTCCTTCTGCGTTAAACTTGCATATATAAGCCAGCAAAGCTTGTCCGCGCGCGGTGAACTCTCAATATACTGCCTTTTTTTCCCTTATATTTTTCTCATGAGAATCACACAATGAGAAATCTCATATCATCATTCAAGCACATAAAAAAAATGGTCATAGAAAATTAGCACCGAACTAAATTAAGTACCAAACCACTCCACCGCACAAGATAGGTCTGCCGTCATGAGATCTGATCTCTCATTGCAAACCATCAAGAGCCCATATTCCCTTGATGCAACCTATTTCAACCTCACGTAAACAGTCCTATCACCGTTGTTGCCGATCCCGGATTTGTCATGCAGCTCACCTCCAGTACTTCAAGCACTACGTCGTTTACTGCTTCTTGCTTTTGGAATAAACCATTCAAAGTACTTGTAATAACCCGAAATTTTAATGACTTGTGATTTCCTTAGATACAAGGAGAATCCAAGTCTGAATCATGTATATAGATATGAAGCTCATGATCAGAGTTGAATATCAGTATATGTTTGAGTTCTCGTTTAATTAGCTATGAGACTCAATAATAAGTTTATTATGTTAAGCATGAGGCCTTTTGATGAAAGAGGTAGAATAAGGATTTATGATTTTATTCCGGTCAAAGTTTGAGTAGGATGATTTAAGATATGATTAAGCAGTATAGGAATTATACTGTGTTTGACCGTCATTACGGATGAAGAAGTAAGAATAAGGTATGTGATTGCTCTAGAAAGATCAAGCACAATATCTAGAGCAATAAGGACTAAGTAGTTTCAAGTCTTAAGAAAATCCTATACTCAGTCCAATTTTACGCAGATGAATTCTGGACTGCAGTCCAGTATGACAGTACTGTTTTTAGTGAAAAAACAATATTGATATTATCTAAGTTAGTAAGGAAATGGACTGCATAATTATATTAAGGGATTTTTAGAATTAAGTGGATAATTATGAATGCATTGGAAGCCTAATGGCTCCACCATAGCCAACCACCTTTAGGGATTAAAGTACAAATATTTTGTCCTTAGTGGCCAAAGTGCAATTTTAAGAAAAGAAAGTAAGTATGTAAGTATTTGTAACGACCCGCCTAGCACAGGCCGTTACCGTACATACATACATGCTTTTCGTACTTTCATACTTATCGTAAGCAGCGGAATTTTTTTTTTATACGGTGCGACACACACGAAAGCGTACGTAAGAAGTTTAACAGATACTAAATACGGTTGTTTGGGCATAATATAAAACACATGAAATAACTACATAATTTATCAAAACGCGTAGCGGCATAATTTCTCACATTTCACAGTTCGCCTCGCCACGCTCCACCATCTTGTATTAACAGTTGCTGGCAGGTTGCTTACCTACAGCATAGACGTAAGACAGTGAGCTTTCGCTCAGCAAGTACAACTACTATAAACCGCAGCACAAACAATTACCATCATAACTTAACTTAACATAACATAATCATGACATAGCTTATCATACATATGCATGAGTCATTTATGTTTTCTTATGCTTTCTTATCCATTCATAACTTACTTTCTTAGCTTATCTTAACATATGGGCCCCATAACATAAGTGTCTGTACCAGGCGCGCTACTATGGACTTATTCTTGCCATAGCTCAACCCGACCTAACGCGGGTCGGTACGACACAAGCAAACTTGCTTGCCATCATAACTTTCATTGTCTCATACTTGTTCTTATTCTTATTAATTGGTGAACATGCTTCGTGATGTTTCACACAAATTAATCGTAATATTATCTTAACCATATCATAGTCTTAACATGTTTCTAACATTTTTCATAACATATTTCTTAGCACATAATCATAGCATACTTCTTTTCATAACACACAGCATATAGCATTTCATAACACATCGTATATGACTTTTCATAGCACAAAGCATATGACTTTACTTTACACATAGCATATAACATAACATATTCATCACGTTCCCTAGTACATAACATGCCTCATACATTCATCATCATACTTAGGCAAGTATACACAACAAAGCCTATGCTGTAGGCGGAGTTGTACTTACCTTATTCGTGTTTGCTGTGTCCGATGTCGTGCTTGATTCCGTCAGGATACTATCGCGTTCTATATTCTGTTATCAAATAAAAGTAAGGGTTAGAAATGTTGGTAATATAACCAACACCCTTATATAACTTTAGTTATATGCCCCTTACTTACTTCTCGCGTTATCCTACTTGGTTATCTTTCTAACCTTGGACGTTATTCTTGTCCATAATTATTGGGTTACCTCAATTAACCCTATATCTTAGCCCAATTAATTAATCTTAGTATCCTTTAGGGTTATCTTGACTAACCCTTAAGGTTAATTGTAGTCAAACTCTTGGTCAACCAAAGTCAACTTTTGGTCAACTAAGGTCAACCCTATTGTAACGACCCGCCTAGCACGGACCATTACCGTACATACATACATGCTTAACATACTTATTTATTTAACAAAAGTAGTAAAATTTTTTTTTTTTTTTTTTTTTATACTACTAGAGTACTGTCTGGAATAATATACACATAAAATATTAAACATAGATTTACGGAAGACATAGCGGCTTATCCCTTCTTTCACAGTTGCCCCGCCAACTCCATCATCTTGTATCAAAATTCGCCAGTAGGTTGTTTACCTACAGCATAGACGTAAGTCGTGAGCTTTCGCTCAGCAAGTACAACTTTATTTTCCGCAACATAAATAATTATAAACTTATCATAGTAAATCATAACATATTCTAATTATGCATGATCCAATTATGCTTTATTATGCGTAATTGTTTATGGGCCCCTTATCATGGGTGATCGTACCGGGCGCGCAACTATGGAACGGTTGGGGCGGCCAAACCAATTCCAACTCGATCCACAGTCCTACCCGACCTTGGACGGGTTGGTACGTCACTGGCAAGCTCGCTTGCCACTATACTTATTTATCATCTTGACCTTGTTCTTATTAACTGTGAACATGCTTCATGATGTCACATGAGTATAACTGATAATCATATCTTAGTTATGCCATCTACTTTAAATTATAGCACATAACATACATTGTATCATGTTATATTTAAAAAGCCTATGCTGTAGGCGGAGTTGTACTTACCTCTCTTACTATGTCCCTTTTTGATACTGTTCTCTAGCTGGCACAGCTGCAGGCCCTCTCCTGCTTGAATAGGGACATAGGTGAGAGTTCAATTTCTCATTGTGCAGTGTTGGTGTCCTAACCAACATGCTTTACTAATTTCTAGTTGTATGTCCCCGATACTTAATATCTGGTTTGGTCACAATTAAAAATCCTACTGTTTGGGAGGATTTATTCTTTAAAAAGATTATTTGGACAAACCCTTGGGTTGACAAAAATGCTGGGTTTCTTTAAAGCCTTGAGCTTTGGGACTAGGTCCGGTAATTCAGGTGTTGTCCTTGATTATCGTCCGTAATCGGCTTGATTACAATTTTTATCTTAAAAACTCTATTTTCTTATCCTTTTACCATTTTGAGAGATTTAACTTTAAATCCCTTTAATATTTTTGGTAAAAATTCCAATCTTTAAAACAAATCTTTATAAAGGTCGTTTAAGATTGAAAACTGCTTTTGGAACAGTTTTATGTAAAAATACAGTTTTCTTTTTCTTTTTGAAACTGTTTGTAAAACTTATGTGCAGGAATTTTCGGTTCCCTGCACACTCTTCATAAAACAATACCAGTTTAAAAATCCATTTGGAATTTGAAAAACTTGTCTTCATGAAAGTTGTAGCTCTCGAAAAATGCTAAAACTTTCATGTTTTACGAAAAATCCAGTTCTGCTTGTATTTGCGTCAGTTTTCGTTTGAAACAGGCTGATCCTGTAACTTGGGTCTGGGCAAATCCGCCACGGATTTTTGTAAAAACGAAGGCCATTGGAGCCTCATTTTTAAAATCTGCTCACGTAGTCTTCTAGGAAAAATCGTTCCGAGCAACTTTCGTGTTTTACAATTTACCCAATTCGTCCTCTAAATGCCTCTAATTTTTACTTTCCCGAAACTGACCAGTTTTGAATCCGAATTGGCAGTTTTGGTTGTTAAGTTCGTTTTACGTCCTATTTCGTGGAATCTATCTCGACCGATCACTTCGGGAGTCTATATGGCAAACACACAGCGTTTCTAACGTCCCACTTGAACCTTTAAACCGTCCAATTGAAACCATGCAAACCAAATTCAAAAACCCTAACTTTTTGCATACATCACATACAAGCATCAAACTTTGCTCCTTAAGCTAACATGCTTCAATCACTGCCTTATGGCAGATTTTTGGACCAAACTAGGGGACACACAACCCTAAGCATCAAGCATGAAAATCAATCATAATCAAGCACAATAATGCAAGAATTTAAACCATACACCCTTAGATCTACAAATCAAGCACATACCTCTAACTTTAGGGCACAACATAGGAAATGGACTTATGTCCTTACAACCAAATTGAACTACCATTTATCTTTAAATTTGAGCTCAAATAAGAGAGTTAGGGTTCTAGATTTTTACCTTAGACCAAAGTCAAGTTTGGTCACCAAATCTCTTCCTCCCCCTAGCTCTCCTTAGCTCACGGCCACACCACCCAAATGGCACCAAAAATTTTTCGGTTTGATCTCCTTGGTAGATCCACTCCAAGCCGAGCACTCCACCAAGATTTGGCCTCAAATTTTTCAACTTCTCTTCCTCCCTTACACACTCGGCCACACCACCCAAGAGACCCAAAAATTTTCTAAAATTTTCTTGGCTTTTTCCTAGCTCAAATCCGAACCCTAGGAACAAAAACCTCAAAGAAATTTTTGATTTCTCTCACCCCTTTCTCTCCTCCCAATTTCCGGATTTTCAAGAGAGAAATTTGCAAGAGTTTGGCTAGAGTTTTTGATTTTTTTTGTGAATAATGCTTCACCTATTTATAGGCAACTTTTGGGGTCACTTTGAAATTATTTTTTGTTCACCTTTTCAAAAAATTCCATGGAGAAAACTTATTTCTATTTTGGCCCCAAGGTGGCCGGCCACATCATGCTCTAGAAGGCTCCATTTTTATCCAAAAATTTTTCTTTTAATCACCATAATGATGTCATAAATTAAAAGGTTGGTGAGGTAAGCACCATTAGGCTTGTTTGGCAATTTTTCTTAATAGACAGTCCAAATTCTAGTTAACACAGATATTTTTAATACTGTTAACTATTAATAACAGTATTTTATCACTAAACTGCAGTCCAAAATTTATCTGTGTAAAATTTGACTGTATAAAATTTTTCTTATAATTTGAAGCCCTTTGGCCCAATATGCCCTAATTTATGTGCTTGATTTTTCTAGGGTGATTTTAAATCTTAATCTTAACATCTTGTCCGAAAAATGGTTTTTCGCAGTATATTTTCCATACTGTTTGACCATAATTCAGTATCATCGTATGGTTGACTTTTCTGGTCAACCCTTGACTTTTTGTGTCAATGTTGACTTTTTAGGTCAAGCTTTGACCGCCATGCAAAACCATGCATACGTGAAATTTTCTACTCTTCTAACTCAAAATGATACATACTTGTTAAAGCAATCATTTTTAAGTCTCATAAGATCATGAGAACTTAAAATTTGCAAGTAAAAACCCATCTCAGATTTTCATGAATATATTCTAAACATTGCATAAGTTTCTTTACAAAACAACGTAAGGTCGTGAAAATTTGGTTATTACAATCTTCCCCCCTTAAAAATTTTCGTCCTCGAAAATTAGAATAAATCGGGGTAGTTCTTTCTCATCTCATCTTCCAATTCCCAGGTTGCTTCTTCAACCTTGTGGTTGCGCCATAAAACTTTAACCAGGGAAATGGTTTTGTTTCTTAGGACCTTCTCGTCTCGATCCAGAATTCGAACTGGCTTTTCTTCATATGTCAAATCCGTTTGAACTTCCACCGGTTCTTGACTAAGCACATGCGACGGATCTGGTACGTACTTCTTTAACATTGAAACATGAAAAACATCGTGCATTGCAGCTAATTCTGGTGGCAAAGCAAGCCTGTAAGCTACTTTCCCAATCCTTTCGAGAATTTCAAACGGCCCTGTATATCTCGGACTGAGCTTCCCCTTTTTGCCAAATCTCATTACCCCTTTCATAGGAGCAATCTTAATGAACACGGCCTCTCCAACTTGGAACTCCAATGGTCTTCTACGTTTATCGGCATAACTTTTCTGTCTGCTAAAAGCTATGTCGAGCCTCTGCTTAATCTTCTTGATATCTTCAGAGGTCTTCTTAATGAAGTCTGTTGTTTGTAGTTGCTTCTGTCCAACCTCTTGCCAGTGGATGGGAGATCGACATTTCCTTCCATATAGGGCTTCAAATGGTGCCATACCAATTGAAGCGTGATAACTGTTGTTGTAAGAAAATTCGATTAATGGCAGCTTCTGATCCCAGTTTCCTTTGAAATCCAGAACACATGATCTCAGCATATCTTCCAGTGTTTGGATAGTTCGTTCCGACTGGCCGTCAGTTTGGGGGTGAAAAGCTGTACTGAACTTCAGCTTTGATCCCATGGCATTGTGAACACTGGTCCAAAATCGAGAAGTGAAACGTCCGTCACGGTCTGAAATGATTGATTTTGGCACTCCATGCTGCTTAACAATCTGAGATACGTAGACTTCAGCCAACTTTTCCACTGAGAATGTGGCTTTGATAGCAATGAAATGGGCTGATTTGGTCAATCTATCCACCACAACCCAAATTGTGTCATTTCCACTTGTCGTCCTGGGTAATCCTACTACAAAATCCATAGTAATTTGCTCCCATTTCCATTCAGGGAACTCTATTTTCTGCAATTCTCCTCCAGGATGTCGGTGTTCAGCCTTAACTTTCTGGCAAGTTAAGCATTTTGACACGTATTCTGCTACTTCATTCTTCATTTTCGGCCACCAAAAGTTCTCCCGGAGGTCCTTGTACATTTTGGAAGCTCCTGGATGTACCGAGTATGGCGTCTTATGAGCCTCTGACATGATCTGATCCTTCAGAAATTCAAAGTCGGGAACACAGATCCTTTCTTTGAAGTAGATAGTGCCATCGGCAGAGGTTTTGAACTCCTTGTTCTTTCCGCCAAAAAGTTGTGCCTTTAGCAAAAACGAATCTTTTCCTTGGTGCGCTTTAATGGATTCCAATAGATCGGACTGAAGAGTCAGAGAAGATAATTTCCCCGTGATCATCTCCAGGTTGAACTCAGAAATCTCCTTTTGTAGTGGCTTAGGGAACGCTTCGATAGACATTAGCATGCCCGATGATTTTCTACTTAAAGCATCTGCTACCCTGTTTGCCTTTCTAGGGTGATAAAGGATCTCGCAATCGTAGTCCTTTACAAGTTCCAGCCATCTACGCTGTCTCATGTTGAGCTCCTTCTGGGTAAAAATATACTTAAGACTCTGATGATCAGTGTAGATTTCGCATTTGTTTCCATACAAATAGTGTCTCCAGATCTTAAGTGCGAAAACTATCGCTGCTAGCTCCAGATCATGTGTAGGATAATTCCGTTCATGATTCTTCAATTGTCTTGATGCGTATGCTACTACTTTCCCATTTTGCATCAGGACAGCTCCTAATCCATTCTTGGAAGCATCACTATAAATTACGAAATTTCCCGCTTCTACATCTGGAATTATTAACACGGGCGCACTTGTCAGCTTTTTCTTGAGCTCTTGGAAATTCTCTTCACACTTCTGAGTCCATTCATACTTTTTATCTTTTCGAGTGAGAGCGGTAATTGGTGCAGCAATCTTCGAAAATCCTTCGACAAAACGTCGGTAGTATCCGGCTAATCCAAGAAAACTTCTTATTTCCGTCACACTCTTGGGTACTGGCCATGAACTAACTGCTTCCACTTTCGCAGGATCTACGGAAATTCCCTCTTTCGACACAACATGCCCCAAGAAATGAACTTTCTCCAGCCAAAATTCACATTTTGTGAACTTAGCATAAAGCTGATTCCTCCTCAACGTTTCCATTACCATCCTAAGATGCTGCGCGTGTTCCTCCTTGGACCTTGAATAAATCAAAATGTCGTCAATGAAGACAATAACGAATTTATCTAAATATTCCTTGAATACCCGATTCATAAGATCCATAAAGGCGGCTGGGGCGTTGGTTAATCCAAAGGGCATAACCAAAAACTCATAGTGCCCATATCGCGTGCGAAAAGCTGTCTTGGAGATATCTGCCTCCCGAATTCTGAGCTGATGGTACCCTGATCGTAAATCGACCTTTGAAAACACGACCGCTCCTCGGAGTTGATCAAAAAGATCGTCAATCCTTGGAAGAGGATACTTATTCTTGATCGTGATTTTATTCAGTTCACGGTAGTCAATGCACATTCTCAATGATCCATCCTTCTTTTTGACGAATAAAACGGGTGCTCCCCATGGAGAGTAACTTTGTCGAATGAATCCTTTGTCAAGCAGTTCTTGCAACTGTACTTGAAGTTCTCTCAGCTCAGCTGGCGCCATACGATAGGGGGCTTTCGATATTGGTGCAACTCCAGGTAGCAACTCAATTCAAAAGAAATTTCCCTTTCTGGCGGAAGTCCTGGCAAATCCTTCGGAAAAATATCTACAAATTCCTTTATAACAGGAACGTCTTCCGGTATCAGCTCCATTTCTTGATCCTTGTCCACCATGTTAGCTAAATATCCTTGACAACCATTAGCTAACATTCTCCAGGCTCTTATTGCCGAAACAAATCGAGTTGCTGGACTCGAGACTGACCATAGAAGTTGAACTCGACTTCTCCGTAAGGGTTGAACGTCACGCATCTCTTGCGGCAGTCAATCTTGGCGTTGTATTTACTCAAAAGTCCATTCCTAAGATCACATCGAAATCCTGAAGCTTGATTGCAATGAGATCTACATATAATTCTCTGCCACAAATTCCTACGGATGTGTTTCGTATCCAAAAATTGGACCACAAAAATTCTCCGGATGGCAGAGAGGTTTTGAATGGTTGTTCTAAACTATCCACACCCCTTCCTATCTTTTGAGCAAATTCCAATGATATGAACGAGTGGGTAGCACCAGAATCAAATAGGACAATTGCATCATAGGTGGCGATAGAAATCTGACCTGTCACCACATGCGAAGTCCCGGCTTCTGCATCTCCTTTGGTATAGGCGTAGATTCTGGCTTGCGATTCAGGAGCCTCTAATCTGCCTTGAGCGATTGAGGGTCCTTCGAGCTTTGCCTGGACTGCATGTAACTGGCTGTTGGGGTTCCGGCTTGGGTATGAAGGATTCTGGCCTTGGGTGTTCAGAGTGCAGTTCTTTGCAAAATGACCCTCCTTGCCACAGAGGTAACATGCATTTGATCCCATTCGGCATACTCCCGGATGTTTTCTCCCGCACTTGGCACACACCGGGTAGCTATTGCTATTGCCCTCATTTCCACGAGCAATCTTTTTCTGAGGGTAGTTTCTTTGCTGACCCTGGCCAGTAGAGTTCTCGTTTCGTTTATTCTTCCCAAACTGTTTAGAACCTTGAGCAAAATTGCGAGGCTGGCCTTTTTGGTTCATTTCGGGATTCTGACGGGGTTGCGTCTGCTTTCCCATGGCCTTCTCTTCCTTCTTTGCCTTAAAAAACTTGGCTCGTTCTTCCTTGTCCCGGTTAATCCAATATTCTGCTCTTATGGCTCTGCTTATACAATCGGATACCCGAGTAGGTGGACTATCACCAGCACTGACTTGCTTAGCGATATCTGACCGAAACATCTTCATCATTAATCTAACTTTTTCGGTCTCACCTGGCACCAATTCCGGGCACAAACGGGCAAGCTGCTCAAACTTATTAATTGCCTCCATTACCGTCATCGTTCCCTATCTCAAACTGGTAAATTCATCCTGCTGGGCTGCCAGGATTTCTCTGTTAAAGTACATAGTTCGGAACTCTGACACGAAATCTTGCCAACTCATGGCCGTAACGTCGCGACGCATCTGGACCGTCATCCACCAGTGCCTAGCGTCTTTCTTGAGAGCGAAGGAAGCACAAAGGACTTTTTCTTGCTCTGTCAGCCGCATGAAATCCAAAATAACTTGGATGTCAATCAACCAATTGTCAGCTGCAATCGGATCTGTTGGTCCCTCAAATTCCGGCGCTTTCATCCGCCTAAATCTCTCGTAAAGCAGATCTTCCCGTACGGGAGGTAAGTTCGCTTGTAACCCTACTGGTGCTACTGGAACCTCTGGTTGAGCATCAGGTACCGGAGGTACTACTGGAGGTACTCTGATATTTTGTGGGGGAACCTCATTAGCCTGAGGTCTCTGATTTATCTGAGCTAACTGCTCCCGGAGTCTATTGGTCTCCTGTTGCTGCTCAAGTAACTGTCGTTGCAAATTTGCTACAACAGTTGCTAGATCCGGTGCAGGTGGGTTCTGGTTCACAGGCATTGTTCTGCGAGGTCGTACCATCTTTTATTTCCTATTAAACCATAAGAGAAGATATTATCGAACTAGTAATATCTTTTTTTTTTTTTCATCATACATTATATCGTAATACATTAGATCATAACATAATCATTCTTATCATAACATGGCTTACGTAATCATAACGTATCGCATTATAACATGATTTTCGTGATCATAACATAACATGGTACTTGATCTATTTCTTGGAAATTTACAGAAAGTACATTATATTTGCCAGAATAATAGATACAAGATTGTTACATCATTCTTGTAAATACATATCTGTTTCATAGCATTTTATATATACATGACCAAAAATGGTAATGGGAGTGTCTAACACTTCACCATCATACATAGTCAAAATGGCGATGGAAGTGGCTACCACTTTCCATCATACATCAGTACAAGCCTACTATCCAAAAAAAAATAAGCGAGTACATATCAGTCCTAAGGTCAAAATAAATATACATGATCAGCCAAAATGATGATCTCTATCGCCATCTAAGCGGCTCCGTCGGAGTCAGTCTCCCAATCTCCGTCGTCGAAAATGATCTCCTCTGGGTCATCAACAAAATCCTCCTGATCCTCAAACCATCCTGCCTGCTCTGGCTCGGGCACCGGCTCCATCTCCTCGTCGTCGTCGTCCTCCTCACTGGATATATCAATGACAATGGGATCTGCCGGTGGATCTGCTGGTATAATCTCAACATCATCCTCCTCGTCACTGGGGATATCTATGACAGGAGGGTCTGCTGGTGGATCATGGGGTATAACCATAACATCGTCCTCCTCTGGGTCCACTGCATCTGGGTCACCCTCAGCATCCCCCTGATCCTCGGCCTCATGGGCTGGCACCTCCTGCTCCGGGACTGCAGGAATCGGCTCCTCCGGGGGTGCTGGTCCTACCTCGTGTAATGGCTCCCCTATGCCAGCGTCATCTACGGGTGCCTGATGATCACCCTCAGCGGCCTCTGCCTGCTCTGCGTCGGCACGCACCTCAGCATCTAAGATATCCTCAATCATGTGCCCCACAGACATCCTAGGTGTAGGAAAAGGGACATGCTGGCGAATACGGCCAGGTAAGCCGTTTCGCAAAACGGTCAGTGCCTCCATCACCGGGTGGTCTATGTCCTGAGGGACGTAGGGCAACATGGCCTCCAGAAATCTTGTGCAGTAATGAGTCATGGTCTCGAGAGGGTATGCGTGCCACTCAAGCGCATAACTATGGTATCGCGTCTCGTACATATCCCTATAAATGTCGGGATCACGCTGAGGCGCTCCTGGCCCGTAATCCAGTATCGGTCCAAACCGTCCTATCATCAGTGTACGAAAATGCATCCAAGTCCGACTGGGTAGCTGTGGCTCCCCTACTGACATCCACCAAATACGGGCGTCGCCTCTCAAACATCGACTCCCCAACGAGACCTGTAGTCGCCCCGGGATATGACTGGTACGGAAAATCAGCTCCGTGTCATATAACCATGCTCCTAAAGATACCGTGTGACTCGTACCGTCAAATAATAACGGATGTGCCTCGTAGAAGGATGATATAGCCTCTCGGTCCGCATCTACGTGATCCGGATCCATATCGACGAATCTACATACCATAATCATATAGTAAATATTTATGCATAAACTAATTTTAACTTACAATGATAGTGGCGTTGGAAGGCGAACTGTGAAATCAGGTAGCAGGGAACCGCTCTGATACCAACTCTGTAACGACCCGCCTAGCACGGACCATTACCGTACATACATACATGCTTAACATACTTATTTATTTAACAAAAGTAGTAAAATTTTTTTTTATACTACTAGAGTACTGTCTGGAATAATATACACATAAAATATTAAACATAGATTTACGGAAGACATAGCGGCTTATCCCTTCTTTCACAGTTGCCCCGCCAACTCCATCATCTTGTATCAAAATTCGCCAGTAGGTTGTTTACCTACAGCATAGACGTAAGTCGTGAGCTTTCGCTCAGCAAGTACAACTTTATTTTCCGCAACATAAATAATTATAAACTTATCATAGTAAATCATAACATATTCTAATTATGCATGATCCAATTATGCTTTATTATGCGTAATTGTTTATGGGCCCCTTATCATGGGTGATCGTACCGGGCGCGCAACTATGGAACGGTTGGGGCGGCCAAACCAATTCCAACTCGATCCACAGTCCTACCCGACCTTGGACGGGTTGGTACGTCACTGGCAAGCTCGCTTGCCACTATACTTATTTATCATCTTGACCTTGTTCTTATTAACTGTGAACATGCTTCATGATGTCACATGAGTATAACTGATAATCATATCTTAGTTATGCCATCTACTTTAAATTATAGCACATAACATACATTGTATCATGTTATATTTAAAAAGCCTATGCTGTAGGCGGAGTTGTACTTACCTCTCTTACTATGTCCCTTTTTGATACTGTTCTCTAGCTGGCACAGCTGCAGGCCCTCTCCTGCTTGAATAGGGACATAGGTGAGAGTTCAATTTCTCATTGTGCAGTGTTGGTGTCCTAACCAACATGCTTTACTAATTTCTAGTTGTATGTCCCCGATACTTAATATCTGGTTTGGTCACAATTAAAAATCCTACTGTTTGGGAGGATTTATTCTTTAAAAAGATTATTTGGACAAACCCTTGGGTTGACAAAAATGCTGGGTTTCTTTAAAGCCTTGAGCTTTGGGACTAGGTCCGGTAATTCAGGTGTTGTCCTTGATTATCGTCCGTAATCGGCTTGATTACAATTTTTATCTTAAAAACTCTATTTTCTTATCCTTTTACCATTTTGAGAGATTTAACTTTAAATCCCTTTAATATTTTTGGTAAAAATTCCAATCTTTAAAACAAATCTTTATAAAGGTCGTTTAAGATTGAAAACTGCTTTTGGAACAGTTTTATGTAAAAATACAGTTTTCTTTTTCTTTTTGAAACTGTTTGTAAAACTTATGTGCAGGAATTTTCGGTTCCCTGCACACTCTTCATAAAACAATACCAGTTTAAAAATCCATTTGGAATTTGAAAAACTTGTCTTCATGAAAGTTGTAGCTCTCGAAAAATGCTAAAACTTTCATGTTTTACGAAAAATCCAGTTCTGCTTGTATTTGCGTCAGTTTTCGTTTGAAACAGGCTGATCCTGTAACTTGGGTCTGGGCAAATCCGCCACGGATTTTTGTAAAAACGAAGGCCATTGGAGCCTCATTTTTAAAATCTGCTCACGTAGTCTTCTAGGAAAAATCGTTCCGAGCAACTTTCGTGTTTTACAATTTACCCAATTCGTCCTCTAAATGCCTCTAATTTTTACTTTCCCGAAACTGACCAGTTTTGAATCCGAATTGGCAGTTTTGGTTGTTAAGTTCGTTTTACGTCCTATTTCGTGGAATCTATCTCGACCGATCACTTCGGGAGTCTATATGGCAAACACACAGCGTTTCTAACGTCCCACTTGAACCTTTAAACCGTCCAATTGAAACCATGCAAACCAAATTCAAAAACCCTAACTTTTTGCATACATCACATACAAGCATCAAACTTTGCTCCTTAAGCTAACATGCTTCAATCACTGCCTTATGGCAGATTTTTGGACCAAACTAGGGGACACACAACCCTAAGCATCAAGCATGAAAATCAATCATAATCAAGCACAATAATGCAAGAATTTAAACCATACACCCTTAGATCTACAAATCAAGCACATACCTCTAACTTTAGGGCACAACATAGGAAATGGACTTATGTCCTTACAACCAAATTGAACTACCATTTATCTTTAAATTTGAGCTCAAATAAGAGAGTTAGGGTTCTAGATTTTTACCTTAGACCAAAGTCAAGTTTGGTCACCAAAATCTCTTCCTCCCCCTAGCTCTCCTTAGCTCACGGCCACACCACCCAAATGGCACCAAAAATTTTTCGGTTTGATCTCCTTGGTAGATCCACTCCAAGCCGAGCACTCCACCAAGATTTGGCCTCAAATTTTTCAACTTCTCTTCCTCCCTTACACACTCGGCCACACCACCCAAGAGACCCAAAAATTTTCTAAAATTTTCTTGGCTTTTTCCTAGCTCAAATCCGAACCCTAGGAACAAAAACCTCAAAGAAATTTTTGATTTCTCTCACCCCTTTCTCTCCTCCCAATTTCCGGATTTTCAAGAGAGAAATTTGCAAGAGTTTGGCTAGAGTTTTTGATTTTTTTGTGAATAATGCTTCACCTATTTATAGGCAACTTTTGGGGTCACTTTGAAATTATTTTTTGTTCACCTTTTCAAAAAAATTCCATGGAGAAAACTTATTTCTATTTTGGCCCCAAGGTGGCCGGCCACATCATGCTCTAGAAGGCTCCATTTTTATCCAAAATTTTTCTTTTAATCACCATAATGATGTCATAAATTAAAAGGTTGGTGAGGTAAGCACCATTAGGCTTGTTTGGCAATTTTTCTTAATAGACAGTCCAAATTCTAGTTAACACAGATATTTTTAATACTGTTAACTATTAATAACAGTATTTTATCACTAAACTGCAGTCCAAAATTTATCTGTGTAAAATTTGACTGTATAAAATTTTTCTTATAATTTGAAGCCCTTTGGCCCAATATGCCCTAATTTATGTGCTTGATTTTTCTAGGGTGATTTTAAATCTTAATCTTAACATCTTGTCCGAAAAATGGTTTTTCGCAGTATATTTTCCATACTGTTTGACCATAATTCAGTATCATCGTATGGTTGACTTTTCTGGTCAACCCTTGATTTTTTGTGTCAATGTTGACTTTTTAGGTCAAGCTTTGACCGCCATGCAAAACCATGCATACGTGAAATTTTCTACTCTTCTAACTCAAAATGATACATACTTGTTAAAGCAATCATTTTTAAGTCTCATAAGATCATGAGAACTTAAAATTTGCAAGTAAAAACCCATCTCAGATTTTCATGAATATATTCTAAACATTGCATAAGTTTCTTTACAAAACAACGTAAGGTCGTGAAAATTTGGTTATTACACCTATATGGGTCAAACTTGAGCTTTAGACTTTGGCCCAGTAACTCGGATATCATTTCCGGTTATTACCCGTAATCATCTTGCTTACTCAATTTGGTTTAAAAAAAATCCATTTTCCATTTTTTTGGAAACTTGGTTAAATTAACTTCAAAAAAATCTTTTACTTATCTCATAAAAATTCTTATTCTTAAAATGGGTCTTTGTAAAAATCATTTAGGGCTGAAAAATGCCTTTGGAACAGTTTTCATAATCAAAACAGTGGTTTTGGAGAAAGATACAACTTTTCCGAACTGTTTTTAGAAAATCCTGTGCAGAAATTTCTTGTTCCCTGCACAGTCTTTATAAAACCGTGTCAGTTTAAAGATCCATTCCGATTTTGAAAAAGTTGTCTTCACAAAAGTTCTATCTCTCGAAAAATCCTAAAACTTTCATGTTTAACAAAAAATTCAATTCGGACTCTAACAGGTTCATATTTCCGTTTGAACTCACCTGGTCGTGCACAAATCCTGGGCACGGATCAGGCTCGGTTTTTCGTGAAAAAGAAGGCCATTGGAGCCTTATTTTGGAAATCCGTTCTCGTAGCCCTCTAGGAAAAATCGTTCTCTACAACTTTGATATTTTACATTTTTTCCAATTCGGCCTCCAAATGCCTCAAAATCTGATTTTCCCGAAACTGGCCATTTTCTACCCGCAATGGCAGTTTTCGGTTTAAAATTCGTTTTACGGCCTAATACGTGCACTCTACCTCAACCGACCGCATCGGGAGCCTAAATCAGTCATGCAATACGTTTCTAACGATCAATTTTCATCATACAAAACAACATGAACATCATGCATCAACATATAGAATCCTAACCATATCACAAACACTTAGCATGCAACATTGCAACCACCAAACCATAAACCCTAATTTAATCAAGCACATACCCTAAAATTTTAACCTAGGGCAGAAAATTAAAGTGAGCTTATGCTCATACAAACTTTGTTTAAAATACATTTAAATTTCCCAAATGAAATTTAAATGAAAAGCTTAGAGTTCAAGGGGTTTATACCTCACTTTAGACCAAGGATTTGGCTTGCTTTTCTTTCCCCTTTTTCCTTCACCACAGCCAGCCAAGTTGGTGAGTTGAGGTCCAATCTTGCTGCTTTCCTTGCCCTAGGGTCCAGTCACCAAAACTGCTTAAAATCCGACCACCACTTGGGTACCCGGCCTCCCCCAAGCTTGGTTCTTCCTTGCTTCTTCCTCCCTATAACCGGCCTTTTGGCCAAAATGAGCACCAAAATGTCTTGAGCTCTTGGTTAATGCTCTAGGTAAAAATCCAACACTCAAAACCCTAAATCTCTCTTGGGTTAAATTTTTTTTCTCTTGCCTTTCCTTTGGTTCCCACAACCGGCCTTGGGCTACAAAATGGGTATCCAAAATTTTTCAAACTTTCTTGCTTGCTCTCCACACAAAAACCGACCATCCTACACCTAGATCACTCTTGATCTTGTCTAAAATTTCTTTCTTTCCTCTCCTCTCAAATCCGGTTTTAGGGTGAAGAAAAATTTTGACATAGTCTAGCTAAGTTTTCCAATTTTTATGAACAATGACAACCCCTATTTATAGAGGTTGGAAACTTCTTGAAATTGCAAAATAACCCCACAAAAACCAATATTTGTACCTTGGGGGGGGGGGGGGCATGTGGCCGGCCACTTTGGCTTGGTGAGCAAGGGAATATTTTTCCCAAATTGGTTTAATGAATTATGAGGTCATAATTCAAAAGGTGCATGATGTAAGCCTTACTAAGGCTTGTTTGGCTCTTTTTATTAATACACAGTCCATTTTAAGTTAACACATATATTTTCAATACTGGACTTACTTATACACAGTATTACTATACTGAACTACAGTCCAAAATTCATCTTTGTAAAAATGAACTGTATAAAAATTTTCTTATATCTTGAAGCCACTTGGCCCTTGATATCCTACTTAATGTGCTTGATTTTTCTATGGTGGTTTAGAACCTTAATCTTATTATCTTATCCGTAAAAACGGTTTTTCACAGTATAATTCCCATACTGCTACTTACATAACATAATCGTCATAACTCTGACTTTTCTGGTCTGCTATTGACTTTCTCGTCAGCCACCGACTTTCTTGTCGGGGTTTGACTTCTTTGGTCCATAGTTGATTTTTGAGTCAATAGTTGACTTTTGAGTCAATAGTTGACTTTCTTGGTCGAGCTTTGACTCATCATAAAATCATAACATTTCCTACCATTTTTACTCAAAAGGTCATATGCTTAACTAAACAATCATTTTTGAGTCTTATAAAACCATAAGAACTCACAAAACTTAATATAAACCTTTAACCGGGCTCTTTCATAATTACATTCACAGTACAAATAATTTCCTAAAAAAAAGAAATCATAATGTTACAATATGCTAGTCATTACAGTATTGATTTAAGGAATTTATGGATATTCCTAACCAAGCCTCCAACTAGAGTTAAACTAGGCCAATGATTAGTTACAAACTTGGTTACATTGGAACAAAGAATTAAGTTAGAGTTAAGTATGGAAATATTTTCAGTTGGTTCAAGCCAACACATGGCCGGTTGTCATTGGATGCTTGATGATGTAAGCATGATGATGTAAGCAAGTAACTTGGCTTCCAAGGCAACCTATCATGGCCGGCCACCACCTCCCAAGGACCAATGGGCAAATATTTTTCTCTTAAGGGCTATTATGCAATTTTTGGATTGAAAATAAATCCAAAAATTAAATTATTTATTACCTATAAATAGGTGATGTGGGGGGGGGGGGGGGGGGGGGGGAGGGCTCATTTTGTTCACAAAAATGAGAAAACATCCCAAAACTATGCCAAAATCTCACCTCACTCTCTCCCCCCTTAGAAAGTCGAACCCTATAGAAGAAAAAAAAAATAGAGAAAAAGAAAAGGATTGGGTGGTCGGAAATTTTGAAGAAACACCAAAGAGGGAATTCAGATTTGATAGAAAGCAAGTAGGAAAGTTTGGATCCAAAACCTAGAACCAACTTCAAGTTGATTAAGGTAATTCCCTTTGGTTCCCTAAGCTTTTCAATTTAAGCTTTAATTGGAAATTTAAGTGTATTTCCAAAGTTAGATTGTAAGAGCATAAGCTCATTTTATTTCTTATGCCCTAGTTTAGATTTTTAGGTTTGTGCTTGATTAGGTTATTGGGTGGTTTTGATTTATGTGTTATGCATGATTATGTGATTATGGTTGCATGATTTTAGGGTTTGCATGTATGCTTTATGATGTTAGTTGTATGTCCCCAATGTGCCTAAGAAAAAGCAGGTTATGCATGTTTTTGTTTGAGTTAGGTTGTTAGCTTATGTGATGAATGGATATACAAACCCAAATTTACAAACCCTAACTTGGTGCAAGAACACCCAAGGGTTTGCATGTGAATGCATGGATATATGATGATGAGATTTTATGTTAGAAAGCGCAGCATAATTGTTGTAGGCTCACGGTTACGACCATTTGAGGTAGGGTGCACGTAATTTGACCATAAAAATGGATTTAAGAAAGAAACTGCCAGTTCGGGTAGAATTGGACAGTTTTCTGGTAAGTGGATTTTAAGTAGGGGTGTCAATTCGTGTCTCGTGTCGTGTTCGTGTCGTGTTTGAGCCGTGTCGAATTTTTTCTTCCCCAACCCGAACACGACCCCGTGACACGAAAACGACTCGAAACCGTGACACGAACACGACATGAACACGTAACGGGTTGACACGACACGAACTGAACTTGACCCGCGACACGAACTTGACCCGCGACACGAACTAGACTCGCGACACGAACTTGACCCGCGACACGAAATTGACCCGTGACACGAACTTGACCCATGACACAAAATTGACCCGTGACACGAACTTAACCCACGACACGAACTTGACCCGACATGAACTTGACCCGACATGAACTTGATTCAATTTAAGCAATTCAATTTAAGCTTAGCTTAGCTGCTTATTTAGAGAAAAATACATTGTCAACATGCTTAGCTGCCTATTTAGAGAAAAATTGAATTTGTAACTGAGCAAATTAATTTCTACTTCCTAGGAAGAGTGTCTATGACTGGAGTACTAAAAAACCAGGACCCTGACTTATTCAAAGTTGCCAAGCTTGAAGGAATTGCCATGTTGTGGGCAAATTGAGCAAAGTAACTGAGCAAATTAATTTCTACAAACCCTTTTGATTGGATTCAAGAGTGAAGATAAATATATCATCATTTCTTTTTAGCTTTGATCTCCAAACTAGGATGGTTCTTAAACAAAAAAAACCGACAAAAAAAAAAATGGAAGAACTACATATGTCATGCTTCTCAATAACACTGTTAAACTTCAACATCATAGATAACCTTTCCCATTCATGAAACCATAAACCAAAACGAATCAAAAACAAGAATTCATAAGGTTTGCTGCTGCTAAACTTCTAGTTCTCATGATTTGCTTAGTTGTTGCCCAACTGGGGTGAAAAAAAAAAAACAAATAAAAACAAAACAAAACAAAAACAAAACACTTACTACCGTCTACTGGTAGGATTCTGATGAGTTATTAGATTTTATCAAATTCTGTCCGTTTCGCCTATTTTCAATTTGATATAATTTTAATCTTATTTTAGCTATAAAATATATGCACTATCAGTAGATAGGATAACGAGGCAAAAGATTGAACAAGTTTCCCAAGTCAAAGTGCCATCATCCGGTCTACACTAATATCTCTGTTTATCTTTTTCCAAATCTGCCATTATTTGCTGAGAATATGCACAAAAGATTTTTTTTTTTTAAAAGTCACTTTATGTGAGCCCATTTCAATCTTACCCTGAAGGAACAGCCATCACCTATAGATATCAATACTTTCCTCTTTGGCTGAATTCCTAAGCCTTTTTTTTTTCTCTCTATCTCTCTCTCTCTTTTGTAATTATTACGATTTTCATACAAGGTTCCTGCATTTATGTGGTAATTTGAAGAGAAAAAACAAAAGAAAACAAAACCGAACAACAACACCAGCAATTAAGGGAGGAAACTTCCCCAATTCAGGTCATCCGGACAAATAAATATTTAGTTTACAAAGACCAATCTAGTCTCAAATCAACTTTGTCTAGTTCAAACACGAAAAAGTTGCTACGTTCTCATTCAGCTAGATAGAAAAAACATTATTTGCTAGTCTAAAAGTTACCCTCCAAAGAAAAAAACAAGTTTCGGCTCAGTTTCACCTTACTGACTACAAAAACGAACCTTGCTTTTGTTTCGGAAGTTCCGATTGGCAGAGGCAGAGGCAGATTCCCAGATGGTGAGGACGTGAGCGTGACCGCCTGAGGCACGAGATGCTCGCTGACCAGAGTCGAGGGGAGAGGGAGACCGGAAGAGGCAGATCCGGAAGACCTGAGAGAAGGAGCCAGAAGGTGAGGGGAGGGCGTGAGGCAGCCGCACGATGGTCGACGGCTAGAGGGGAGAGGGTAGAAGGCAGAGGCTGAGAGGCAGATTCGAAATCGGAAGTTCCGATTGGAAGAGGCAGAGGCAGATTCCGAGATGGTGAGGGCGTGAGCGTGACCGCGTGAGGCACGAGATGCTCGCTGGCCAGAGCCGAGGGGAGAGGGAAGAGGAAGACCGAAAGAGGTAGATCCGGAAGACCTGAGAGAAGGAGCCAGAAGGTGAAGGGAGGGCGTGAGGCAGCCGCACGATGGTCGACGGCTAGAGGGGAGAGGGCAGAAGGCAGAGGCTGAGAGGCAGATCTAATAATCAGTAAAGGAGTAAAGGTAAAGGGCAAAGGGGCTGCTTCTTAGGGTTTGTTTAAAAAAATTTAAAATATTTCAATTTTCAAACTCATTTTTGTGTTGGACCCGAAAATGGTACGAAAATGAATCCGAAATTGACCCGAAATGGAAACGAAATTTGACACGAAAATCAACCCGAAATGGACACGAAATTTGACACGAACTTGACACGAACTTAACCCGAAACTGACCCGAAATTGACACGAAAACTGACACGAAATTGACACGAAAATTTCGGGTCTAACCCGAACACGACCCGTTTTTTTTCGTGTCAAATTTTCCCAACCCGAACACGACCCGCCACTAAATTTTCCCAACCCAAACCCGCGAAATTCGTGTCGTTTTCGTGTCGTGTCATTGTGTCGCGACCCGTATTGACACCCCTAATTTTAAGGCCTTTAGAGGCCGAATTTGGGAAAACTCAAAACTACAAAGTTGTAGGAAATGGAAAATCCTAAGGGACTGTGGGGACATTTTTTAAAAATAAGACTCCAAAGACCTCTGTTTTTGTGAAAACCCGAGCCCTTGTCTGTAACGACCCGCCTAGCACAGGCCGTTACCGTACATACATACATATATTTCGTGCTTACTTTCTTGACGTAAACAGCGGAAATTTTTTTTTTCTTTTTTTTATACTGCGCACTTGCACTCTTCCATAAGTACATACATAAGTATAATAGACATTTACTAAAGTTGTTCGGGTTTAAATAATAAACATAAATAAAACGCATAACAGTACGTGTGGCGGCTTATTTCCCACATTTCACAGTCCGCCAGGCCATGCCCCTCCATCTTGTATCAACAATTGCTGGCAGGTTGTTTACCTACAGCATAGACGTAAGACAGTGAGCTTTCGCTCAGCAAGTACAACTATCCTATACCGCGACACAACAAATTATAACATATTTAACATAAATCATATCATGTTGTAACTTATCTTAACATATGCATGAGCCATTTATGCTTTATTATGCTTCCTTATTCATTCGTAACTTTCTTATCTTAACTTATCTTATCTTCTCTTAACTCATCTTATCTTAACTCATCTTATCTTATGGGCCCTATAACGTAAGTGTCTGTACCGGGCGCGCAACTATGGGCTTACTCTTGCCATAGCTCAACCCGACCTAACGCGGGTTGGTACGACACAGGCAAGCTTGCTTGCTATTATAACTTTCATTGTCTCATATTTGATCTTTAATTGGTGAACATGCATCGTGATGTTTCACACTATTAATTATCATTCTTATCTCATAATCTTATTATGACTTTTATCATAGCATATCTACATAATATACTTTCATAACATACATCTATAGCATTTCGTAAATTCATAGCATTTTTCATGACATTTTCTAAACCCTAGCATACAATCATAACATTTAACTTTTTATAATATAGAACATACCATAGCATTTCCTAACATATAACATAGCATTTAACAATGTAACATTCTGAAACGCATAACATTTTACACACATACTTAGGCAAGTATACACAACAAAGCCTATACTGTAGGCGGAGTTGTACTTACCTTGTTTGTGATTGATGTGTCCACTGTTTAGCTTGAGTTCGTCGGGACACCGTCGTATATTATATTCTGAGATTGAACAAAAGTAAGGGTTAGAAATGTTGGCAGTATAACCAACATTCTTATATAACCTTAGTTATATTCCCTTACTTAATTTTACGTTATCCTACTTGGTTACATTGAGTAACCCTAGGATTTAAATCTATTCTAATCAAATTATTTTATTTTAGTTTAACTTTAAATTTCAAAATTCATTTTTGTTTCTTTTTAGAAAACCTTATGTCTTTTTATAAAACCCTTTATTTTACTTGAAAATTGGAAATCATACAATAAAATTAATAAAAATTATTGACTATTGGAAACTGTCTTTGGAACAGTCTCACAATGCTATTTGTCAGTTCATATAAAATTTTTCCTCTTTTTGTACTGTTTTGGGAAATTCTGCACAGGAATTCCCTATTTCCTGTATAGTTTTTGAAATCCATTTTCATTTAAAATCTAAACAGATTTTAGAAAAGTTTTCTTCACGAAAGTTTTAGCTATCAAAAATCCCTATAACTTTCGTGTTTTGAGGAAAACCCAGTTTTCGCTCATATCCTTGTCAGTTTTCATTTGAAACTGACTGGTCGTGTATTGAAGTCTGGGCACATTGGTCTCGGGTTTTCATAAAAATGGAGGCCATTGAAGCCTCATTTTGGAAAACTGTTCGCGTATCCCCCTAGGAAAAACTGTGTTCTACAACTTTCATGTTTTGAGTTTTTCTCAATTCGGCCTCTAAAGGCCTCAAAATTAACGTTTCCCGAAACTGGTCAGGATCCACCCGAACCTGACAGTTTTTCGGTTTGGAGTTCATTTTACGTCCTAAACGCGGAACCTAGCTCGACCAGCCACCGCGGGAGCTCTAATACACACATGCAGCGGTTTCTAACGTTCAACATTCATCATTCACATCAACATACACATCATGCATAAATTTATAAAACCCTAACCAACCATCAAACACCTAACATGCATATTTTTGCAACCACCAACAAAACCCTAACCTACCAAGCACAAACCCTAAATTTTTTTTAAGCTAAGGCAGCAATAAACAGTGAGCTTATGCTCTTACAACCAATTGCTTAAATACATTTAAATTTCCTCAATTGAAATTTAAATGAAAAGCTTATAGATCCAAAGATTTTACCTCAATTTCGGGTCCAAAATTAGCTTGCTTCTCTTCTCCTTTTCCCTCCCTTCACAGCCAGCTTTCCAAGGGAAATTGGCTCCCCAAAATGTCCAGCTCCCTTGCCCAATTTCAGGTCACCAACTTGCTAAAATCCAGCCATACTTTGGCTCCAAAAATCCAGTCCAAACTTGCTTGGTTCCTCCTCCCCTTCAACCGGCCTCTTGGCCCCTAAGATCTCCAAAAATTTTCCAACTCTTTTTGCTTGCTTTGCTACTCAAAACCGACCACTCCTATACTCTTGTCACTCAAAATTTCCTTTCTTTCCTTCCTTCCCTCTCACGGTTTTGGTGGAGTGGAAATTTGGGCATAGTTTCCTTAGATTTTTCTAAATTTTTGTGAACAAATGTTCACCTATTTATAGGTGATGGGAGATTTTCTCAAAATTGTAAATTAACCCCACAAAATCAATATTTGCACATTGGGAGGGGGGTATGTGGCCGGCCACCAAGGCCTAGAAGACTCTAAAAATTCTTTCCATTTTATTAATTAATACAATGATGCAATAATTAAAAAGGTGGATGATATCATCCACCATAAAGGTTGTTTGGCTCTTCTCCAATTGTACAGTCCATTTTTATGTTAACATAGGTATTTTCAATACTGGATTTATTTATACACAGTATTGGTTTACTGAACTGCAGTCCAAAATTCATCTGTGTAAAAATGAACTGTATAAAAATTTTCTCATAACTTGGAACCACTTGGCCCAAGATACTCTAATTAATGTGCTTGATTTTCTATGGTGGTTTTGAATCCTAAACATATCGTTTTTAGATATAAAAATGGCTTTACGCAGTATAATTCTATACTACGAATTATTTAATCGTACAGCCTTTTTCTTTAACTTTTTGGGTCAATCTTCGGCTTTCTCGTCCGCCATTGACTTTCTTGTCAACCGCTGACTTTCCCGCCAAACTTTGACTCCCGTGGTCAACAGTTGACTTTTTGGTCAACCGTCGGCGTTTTTCGGTCAAACTTTGACCAACATAAAATTTTTGGCGATTTTGCTCCTTTTTGCCTAAAAGGTCATTTACTTGACTCAGTAATCATTTTTGAGTCTCATAAAATCATAAAACTCACAAAACGTAACAAAAACCTTAACCGGCTTTTTCATGCTTATCTTCAAATTTTGTACAAGTTTCTTAAAACAAAAGAAATCGTATTGTTGCGGAAATACTTGGTATTACATTGTCTGCCAGACCCTGTGCACGGCCAACCGGTTTCAACCAGAGATATGAACAAGTTAAAGGCATAATTAGGTTTTGAGTAAAACATGAAAGTTGTAGTATTATTCGAGGTCTACAACTTTCATAAGAAAATTTTTTTAATTCTAAACAGATTTTAAAGTAAAGCCAGATTCCCAAAACTGTGCAGGATACAGGAAATTCCTGCACAGGATTTCCTAAAAACAGTGCATAAGTGAGATATTCCTACACATGCACTGATAACCAAAGCTTATGGGACTGTTTTAAGCAGTCTATAAAAAAAGGGGTTAAAAATTTATCAAACAAGGATTGAGATAAATAAAAGAAGCCAAGTCATATGGTAAACAACTATAGGACAAATAGTAACCGGGAAGGTTACCAAATTTAATTGGGCCAAATAATTTAGGTTACTTATAATAACCACATGAGATACCCAAGCTATTGGGTTATTGGGTTGGGCCTTAGTAAGATTAGTAACCTAATACTATTCAAGTATGATTGGGCTTAGTACCCAAGGTTACCCTAAGTAACATAACAAGATATTGTTTAAATATGTTGAGCCATGAGCTCTAGGGTTACCTGAAATAACCGAACGAGTTATCATAAGAAGATATGTGGGACATATAACTAGGGTTACTCATGGATGTTGGTTAGGATACCAATATTTAATGATTATAATTTATGGTAAGATAAAATGTGAACGACTATTATCTTACACCCTGTTTGGAAACAGGAGTATGAATTGTTGTCATGCCATGTTTGGACGATAAACCAAGAGCGTAAGATGACAGGTAAGTACAAACCTCACCTATAGTATGGAAATAGTAAACTATTTTCAAGTGTATGACATGTTTTCATGTATGCCATGTTATGTCAAGTCATGTTATACCATGTTATACTATGTCAAGTCATGATATGTCATGCCAAGTCATGTTATGCCATGTCGAGTCATGTTATGCCATGTTCTGATATGTTAAGTCTTGTTAAGCCATGATATGCCATGATGTATGGTTATACCATGTTGTAATAAATAAACATGCCACAAGTTATTTTATGCTATTCATCTTTAAGTCATGCCATGTCTATGTATCACATGCATCATGACTAATAAGATCACATGTAAAGAATCTTAATCTTGGTAAAGTAACAAGACTAAGACTAAACTAAGACAAGTAAAGTGTCGTACCAACCTCCCGCCAGATCGTGGAGGATTATACAAGTTTGAAGATACTAAGACCTTTCGCCATATCGTGAAGGTTTATATGATTCCCAGAATTGTTAAGGACCTTGCAAACCCTAACTTTCTGTGGAATGCGCGCATTTGGTAGGTACACAAGGGGTCCACATGTTAAGCAAGATAATAAGTTCATAATAAGTTCATAATGGAACATAAGACATTCATAACCGATCATAATTGGTTCATGCATAAGTTGCACGATGTTTGTTATGTTTTTGTGAGATTATATTTGTACTTGCTGGGTGAAAGCTCATTAGTATATTTCATATTGTAGGTAAAATGCCTGCAGCTTTACTTGGTGGGCCATGGAGACGATGCAGCAAGTGAAGGGGTGGTGTGGGATACCACTACACAGATTTTTTCGCTAACTCTTTAAATTATGAACTAGTACATGTATGATTAAGTAATATGTAACATGTTACGTATATGATGTTTCAAGAGTCCGGTTTAAAAGGTTATGTGTGACCTTTTAATTGTTTTAACAAGTAATGGGTAGGCATGGTGAAGTTTACCCACATGGATAAGTTTAATTAAGTTGTGTTTAAAAAAAAATTTATTCTCAGTATTTCAAGTAAGTTTTAAATTATTAAAATGCAATGTGTAGTTCAAGTAAGTATGGTAACGGCCCACGTTTACGTAGTCGGTCTTACGTAGATGTTCGGGGCGTTACAGTACTGTTATGGATACCAATTCAATCTAAACTTTTGAATACCAAGTCACATGGTAGTGAATTGCCATCTTTTCATTTATAGACATAATTAATTGATGTAATAATTATTTAAATACCCACCAAAAAAAGAACAACGATTTACATATCAGATAAGTTGATACTCAAAAATTAAAAATAGAATGGATGTCTTTAGCATTTTTTTTTTTAATAGATTAGGCATGGCAGTAGAAGGTATAAGTAACAAATTAAGTGGGAGAACATTTAGAATTGACGAAAATATGAAAGTATATTTTTTTTAGTGGGGACACCGTACCCTCATCAAGCTCTATTTCGATCTGTGACTGTTAGTAAGTATTGTAGTATGTGAGTTATCATTGCATCTACCCAAAAACAACTTTGACATTATGTAAAATGGTAGTGATTATTAAAAAAAATTGTGACGGTCATCAGTCCTTACAAGGAAAAAGGGTAAGCTATGCAGTCCCACATTGCTTGTGCATAGATATATGTGATGGTTCATAAGTAAAGATATCACATTCTAATGGTATAAAGCCCTCTGGGGTGAGCCCACTGTATGGGCACAAAGTTTAAAGCGGACAATATCATACTAAAAGGAGACATAGGTCGTTTCAAACAGTATCAGAGCCTTTACCCAATCGGAAGTATAGCCAATGAGGACGTTGGGCCCCAAAAGGCGGGGTGATTGTGATAGTCATCAGTCCCTACAAGGAAAATGGTAAGTTATGCAATCTCATATCGTTTGGAAATGGATATATGTGATGGTTTATAAGTTAAAAGACCACATCTTAATGGTATGAGGCTTTTTGGGGTGAACCCAAAAGGGAGACACGAGACCTAAAGCGGATAATATCATACCAAAGGGAGGCATGGGTCATTACATGAACCATCACATATATCCATTTTTCAAAAAATGTGAGACTACACAGCTTACTTTTTTCCATATTGGGACTGATAGCTGTCACAAAAATAGCAATGAAATTAACAAGGAGTAGAAAGGCCCCTACATTAGGCGTATATTGCATTCATACAAGGCAGAACTAAATGAAATAAAATAGGAGACAAGCAAGGATTTACTTCACAGATTTACAAGTAAGAACTTAATCCATCCACTAGGGTCTGCTAGTGTTTTCTATCACAAGATTCACTATATGATGCGACTCATCTTCGACTTTTTCTACCTAGTTTAACAAAAAAAAAATTTTAATGGATGTCAAAGTTTTCTTTCTCAAAGTCCACTATATGATGGGACTCATCTTAAGAGTTTATCTACCTAGTTTATCTTGTCATCCGTATTTCCTCTCTATATCAATTTTCATCACCAAACTCCTTTAACATTTTGTTTCATTTCCCTTTTTCATTCCACTTTTCATTCATGCCAAACAAAATATAGTATTAAGGGCAGTTGATTGTGAAACTCGTACGTGGTGGTAGTTGAGAAATTTTACATCGTGCGTTTTCTTTCAATTATGAGTATTTGACATCATCGTTTAGCTAATTAAATGGTGATGATATGGACAGAAATGGTTTTTGTCCCAAGTACTTGGGGATCCAATATTGGACGGTTGTTTATTTTCAACGAAGAAGAAATCTTATATGAATTGAAAATTTGAAATATGAGAGAGAGATTAATTTACTCATGGAATTAACTATTTAGGAATACTCTTATATTCAGTAGCCGGACAAATTCGACAACTATAGCTTCATAACAAACAACTTATAATAACTAGTTGATCTATTTATGCCATCGTAATTTTAGCAACTGTTGATACATTATATATGTATTATTGAAAAATATTACAATAAAATTATTACAATAACGTATAAACTACTTACAAGGCTGGCACTCAAATAAGATAGTTTACCTAAATTTTTAATGATTTAATTTATGAATTGAGTAGTTTTATATCATACAATATAAATGTTTGAGGTATATATTATCAAACTATTGAAATATTAATTTAATAATTAAAAATAATTTCTACCGATAGTATGAAGTAAAATGTCATACTGTAAAAGCTTTCTATTAACAAATAATTTACATGTCAAATCATTATTAATGACGATAGTTGATAGAAGATCCAAGGTCTAGATTTCCACATCTTTGCGTTGTTGTCAAATATTGTGAGTGGACACTGTGGCATATTCTGTGAAATTTCAATTCAAACATCAGTTAGACACTTTAATTGACTTGTATCGTTTTGACATATATACATGAATCACACACCAAAAATGCCAAGGAGCACGCCACAAAGATTAATCTAAGAAAGAAAAACTAAATTAAAAAGAAAAAGAAAAAGAAAAAGAAAACACACACACGCCATATTGGTATAAAGCCTTTTGGAGTGAACCCAAAAACAAAACCGTACGAACACAAAGTCTAAAACGGATAATATCATATCAAAATGAGACATAGATTATTACAAATTTTGTCAATAAATTCTGGTCAAAAGATGAAGCACCACATGAAACTTGAAGTAGAAAGGCCACTATTGCGTGAATGTAATTATACAATTCTTGTACTTCATGTAATACAGGGCAGAACTAAAATTACTATGAAAAAAATAATAATAATAACAGGGTTACTTTTGTTTCACAGATTTACGTACTTAGAAGTAATTATGATGATTCGTTCAATCCATCAAGTACAATTTCATTCACATGAACGTATGGATTTTGTCAATGTGAGTTTCACTTATGAATTTATTTTATCCTCATATTAAATCAATGTAGCGGCAAAAACAAGACGGAAACCGATTAAAACAACATGTAATCTTAACTTGATGATAAATATTACGTGTTCGTATTTATTTTTTTGTTGTCTTCAGTGATTTATTATTATTGATTTTTGTGCCATCTTTGAGTAATGGCCCATGCTCGTATCTCTGTATGATTCAACGTCTCCATATGTGCACAATTTCAAAAATTAAAATAATGTGAAAATAACAAAATCATGACTGAGTATAAATTCAAAGAGATCTAGAAAAGGCACTGTTTAAAACATTGTATGCTCTTTTCTGTTACTTTATTCTTCAAATGTATATCGCTATATGCCATTAATCTTTAACAAGTACCTTTTCATTTGCCAGTTTACGAAATAATTCTTGGGACTAATATTAATCCATTTTGAGTATTATATTAGTCGTTTCGTTAGCTTATTTATAGATTTAGACGAAATGAGTAATTTTATTGATTTTATTTAATTGAGAAGATGCAATAACCATTTTAAAAAATTTGGGACCAAGTTGATATAAGATTAATATTTTTTTGGGCATTTTAAAATGACAATTAACGTTATGTTAGTAAATCCGTTATATAGACAGAAATGGACTAATCCTTCTAATTCTAACTTGTGCACCACAAATACAGATAATCTTTTAGTTATCCAAGAATATAAAAAGAAAATCTTAGCCTTGCTAACAAAAAGATTGAAAATTTTATAAGTACTTATCTCAACTCTTAAACGTAACAATTATTATTTATTATTATTTCAAATATAAGCATCGACCCTTGGAATGCTCACGAAATTAAAAAAAAAAAAAAAAAAAGAAGAAAGATACTGAATGAAAATAACATTTTGTTCCTAATAAAATATAGAAGAATATCATAGCCTTGCAAGCAAAAAGATTTTGTTTTTGCTAAAATTTCGTATCTAATATTTGTAAGTCACGTGAACTGTTAAATATAGCAATTATTATTTATTGTTATTTTCAGGAACATTATTTGTTATTATATTTTGCTCTGAATATTGACGTTTTTTATTGTTATTTCAAGTTTGTGCATCGACCCTTTGAATCCTCAAGGAAACAAAAAATAAAAGTAGAAAGTTTACATTCCTAATAAAATATAAAAGAATATCTTGGCATTGCTAGCAAAAAGATTCAAAAAAACCAAATGAAGTATTGGATTGTCATCCGAACTAGATTTGGATGTTTATATATATTTTTTTTTTCAAAAGGTGGATGTTTGTAATTTGAATAGAAGCATTTGCATGTCAACATTTGAATGTGTGCTTAAATAGATATTGACAAGGGGATATTTGGATAGCCAAAAAAAAAAAGTTGAAAAAATGAGAATGTTGTTTCATGAAGAATAAAAATATGTATTTTCAAATTACTATTCGAATTATTTTATAAAAATATCCCTTGAACT
Organism: Ficus erecta; assembly: GCA_008635985.1. Classification (NCBI taxonomy): domain Eukaryota; kingdom Viridiplantae; phylum Streptophyta; class Magnoliopsida; order Rosales; family Moraceae; genus Ficus; species Ficus erecta. The sequence goes on from BKCH01000409.1 coordinate 52,329, forward strand.
TTTTAAATTTGATAGTTTAGTCCATATTGTATTCTTGACAATCAATCCCCTAGTCCTATTATTTTTGCCACCATCAGTTATTTTTTCTCATGTCCATTTAACATTGGACGGTTTTTCATACGCGACTTGGACGTGATAGTCCAAGAACGACAATATTGATCATTTTTACTTGATTACAAATTCCTTTTGCTTGATTACAAAGTTTATGCTCAAGTACTTAATTTGCGAGTGAAAAAGACTTTGCATATGCTTTGGCTTGAAATTGACTCATCTATGGCCATCATGCTTCTGATCAAAATAGCTTCTTAGGATGTGTCCTGAAGAACATTGCAGAATATGAGTAGAAACTATCTATTTTTCTTTCTAAAAGGATGGAATTTAGAGTAGCTAATTTGTGCGGACAAATATTGTACCAAATCTTGGTGTTATGGAGAGGATTACGTACGGTTGAGCTCTTTTCCTAATTCGTTTGTTTGGTTTTTTTTTTTTTTTGGTGTATAGTATTTACCATTATATATATTCTCTTGATTGAGTTTCTGCCTTGTTTTCTTTGTATTTTCTCTCCAATAATATTCAACAAGAAGCTTTATTAAAAAATACAATTTTAATTCATTGTTTGACAGCTATCAAAATTTCGACATAATAACGCCACTGAAGTTCAATCACGAGTCCTAGCTTGCGGGGAAACAAAAATCATTTCAAACCCTGAGAATATTATTTTACAAGCCAGCTAATATGCCCAATATATCAGGATCTTGTAAATTTAAAGTCAACGGACTTGAAAACATATATTTACACAACCTGAAGCATCAAAAAATTGCGGCCATTTTTGTACAATCTTTCTCTTCACTCTCTTCATGGATCTCCAACTTCCCTCCTTTCCAATTCTTCTCAGTTTATTCCTCTTCGTGTTTATGGTTCTGAACGAAAAAATCATCGAAAACCCTTAAATCCACTTCAAAACTACCACCAGGACCATGGAAGTTGCCCAAAGAAATAACGCTTGTACTACCCATTTTGTTCTTTTAACATATTTAATATCATTTTCCCTCATAAGATTCATTATTTTTTTCTTTATTTGTTCATCTTTTTGTATCTTTATGTTAATAACTAGGTTTTTTTTTATCATAGTGATTGCTTATTAGTATGATTTAGGTTTTTTTACTAAGTATGATTTAGGTTTCTTAGAAACAATTTTTTTAGTAAGATTTAGATTTTTTATGATAATTGTTACGTTATTATGATAATTTATTTATTTTTATTATTATTGGTATTTTTTTTAATACATAGTTTCTAAATTTAAAATGTGATATGAAATTGTTTATTTATTTATGGTAATTACTAGATATGATACTATTTTTAAACGTGAAATTTTTTTTCTTACAATATTACTATATTATTGTGATGTTATTTTTTTATGATAATTAGTGCATTATTATGATGTCTTTTTTAGGTTTTAAACTATTTAATATATATTCGCTGTGAATTTATCTTAATGATCAATTATTTATTATAATGAATGTTTTGCATATATGATAAAACTAATATCTCTTATGGTTCCTTTATAAAATATTTTTTACCTTTTCGAAAAGATTTGCTAAATTTAAAATATTTTAGATATTTCTTTTTCTTTTTTATATCAATTATTTATTTATTTATTTTCAATTCATGATAAAAGGGTAATGTGGTCTTCGTAAGTATCAATTTAGACATTCATATAAATAAAAAAAAATAGACATTTTTTAAACCACTGTCTTCAATTTAGATATTTATGTAAATATCTTCTTCTTTTTTTTTTTTCCTTTATAAGTTTAAAAATGTAACGTTTCAGGTAAGTGGCCCGATGTATTAGTACCAATTAAAAATAAAACAAAAAACACTAGAAAAATTAAAAAGTATTTTATTACCTTAACAAGGCAAAGTAAAGCAATAAAATGAAAAGCGATTTGGATTAGAAGGCAACTAGAATGCATATTGTAGCTTGTAATACAGGGTAAAAAAAAAAACAATGTAAATCACTAGGAACTAAATTATGACGTTACATACTCAGATTTACTAGGAAGAACATGCACAATTATTCGTGAAATTCATTACGTGCAATTATGTCCACATTCTGGTCAAATGATGAAACACCACACAAAAAATTGTAGTAGAAAGGCTACTAAAGTGATTGCATGAATAAAATTATACAATTTTTATAATAGGTAATATGGGGCAGAACTAAAATTAATCACAATGAAATAAAATCAAGTACACTTCCATTCACTTGATAAACAGTTCGACGGTTTTTTATTAATACATATCTAAACATGCCATTTCATGGTTCATAAAACAAATTATAAGACCATAGTCCACTCGGTCTGCTAGTGTTTTTCTGACTTTTTATTAGCTTAACAAAAAAAAAAAAAAAAAAAACAGAGAGAGAAGAAGAAGAAAAGATGACACTTTAAGAACCAGAAACAAGTTACTTTCCAATAGGTGAAAGATCATAACCATTTAGCAATGGGAATCAAGTGCAAATCATCTTTTCTTCTAACTGTTATGCCAAATGACTCGGTCATGTCCAGTTCTTCGTGTTTCAATCCATTGGGGAGCTTCCAATCAAAATGATACAGCAGCATTGCAAGAGGAAGCTCAATGTTGATCAGACCAAATGACATGCCGGGGCATATTCTCCTTCCAGCACCGAATGGGATATACTCAAAATTTGTTCCTTTGTAGTCAATATGGCTATCAAGAAACCTCTCCGGTATAAAACTCTCGGGTTCAGTCCAATATGTAGGATCTCTTGCAATAGCCCATGCATTAACCATGACCCTGGTTTTCACAGGTATCTCATAACCATTAATCTCACATTTCTTTCCACATACTCTTGGAAGTAACATAGGAGCAGAAGGATGCAACCTTAGCGTCTCTTTGACAACAGATTTTAAATATGTCATCTCGCTAATGGCTGTTTCATCAATAGATCCCTTTTTGCTAAAGACTTCTCTCACCTCATTTTGGACTTTCTTCATGACCCTTGGATTCTTCATTAGTTCTGACATTGCCCAATCCAAAGCACTAGCAGATGTCTCTGTCCCAGCACCAAAGATGTCCTGAACAATATAAGTGACTGAAGTTATCTCATTGAAAGTTAGTACTCCTAAATTCTAATGCTTGTAAGAATGTTGTTTTCTGGTTGAAAGATGGCCTACTTAAATGGATATAAAAATTCTAACTTTGAATTTAAAGACTGCAAGCTGTCTATTTAAGCACAGCAACTTGAATCTATAAGGCATGTATATATATGTTGATAAGTTTGTTGAAGCCTAATTGATTGAGCAACTTATAGAACAAATATATGTTTCGTACAGGAGTATACATAATATGAATAAAGCGCAACATAGGTAGGTGTGTACTTACAAAGATTGTTGCTTTGAGATTGTCTGTTGTTAGGGAAAATCCAAGGTCACGTTTATGAAACTTGAGAAGAACATCTACCAGATCTTCTGTGACTGTTTCACTTTCGCCACTTTTTGTTGTTGGTTGCTCCTTTCTATGCTCCTCAAGGATGTTATCTATTATCCTGTCAGACTTTTGGCGCAGCTTCTCAAGTTTAGCCCTCGTACCGAAAATCAGAGGATCAAGAAAACTGAAAGAAGGAAACACATCCGCAAGATCAAACCCCGATCCTATCTTCGTGGCTTCCATCACAATCGATATGAACTCCTCTTGATCCTTGTTTTTCTTACCAAAGGCTGCTCTTGCCGTGATGGTATAAGTTGAGGAGAAGATTCTTTCAGTGAGATTGATAGTAGATCCGACAGTTGAAGAAATCCATTTTACAAGATTTAACATCTCTTCTTCTCTGATGGGTCTAAATGATTGAACCCTCTCCACACTCAAGAGCTCCTGAGTGCAAATTTTTCGCAGTTGTCTCCAATAATCACCATACGGGGAAAACACAATGTCTGTAGAATTATAGAACACAATCTCTGCAAGTAGAATGGAGGGCCTTGATGCGAAGATGGCATCATGAGTTCTCATCACCTCTTTGGCAGACTCCGGCGACGAAACTATCAAAGTTGGAACCTGTCCAATTCGTAAGTACATCAAGGGTCCATATTTCCTGGCTAAGTCTCTTAACGCATGATGGGGCAAGGAGCCAAGAAGCTGGTGCAAATTTCCTATGATGGGCAACTTCCAAGGTCCGGGGGGTAGTTTCAAAGTAGATTTAGTGGTTTTCGACGATAATTTTAGTATGTTCAGCACCATTAACACAAAGAAGAATAAGCAGAGAAGGATTGGTAAGGAAGGAAGTGGGAGATCCATGATGAAAGCGAAGAGAGAGTTTGGACGAAAAGGGCTGTAATTTTTTATGCTTCAGGTAATTGGTTCCATTCTTATAATTAATTACAATGCCCTGATATTCAAGACACCTTAGCCGCCTAGTGGAATAATTTTTAGGGAGTTTGACCACCTGATATTTAAGACTTCTTAGCCTACTTGAGGAATAATTGTGTGTGAGTTTGGTCGCCTGATATTAATTAAGACATCTTAGCCGCCTTGTGGTATAATTGTGAGTTTCGCCGAATTTATTATTTTTTCTCTAATATTTATTTTGTGAGTTTGGGCTAGGGTTTAAATTGCAAGAATTTGTTAAAACATCCTCTTAAATAGATATGTTTATGTTTTTTATCATCTTTAATCCATGCTTGGATTTTCAGCCATACACTTGGTTAATTGGATTTAAAAGAGCTGAAGTAATTAAGTTGGGGGCAATAATCTTGAGAGGTGCTTTTTAAAGGACAATATTACAAATCACTGAAAGATTATGGTCCATTGAGAGTCTATAAATATGTCTCTTTTATTTAGGGTTATGTATGATTAGAAGAGTTGAAATAAAGTGTCACTACTACAAAATGTGGATACCACGACGGTTAAAAACCGTCGTGGAAACATTTTCACGACGGTTTTCTAACCGTCGTGGAATCCAGGGTCGTGGAATCTTTTCAGATTCCACGACGGTTTTTTAACCGTCGTGGAATCGACAAAAATAGGGCCTAAATATGGACATTTAAGAACTTATCACGACGGTTCTACGCAAAAAACCGTCGTGGTAAGGTAATCTTCCACGACGGTTTCCTTGAGAAACCGTCGTGGTTAGTTGGCATACCATGACGGTTTCTTTTTGAGAAACCGTCGTGGTAGGTAACAACGAAGAAAAAAAAATTTCGAACCTACCACGACGGTTTTCTAAAAAACTGTTGTGGTAGGTAACAACGAAAAAAAAAATTTACGAATTCGTTTCATTTTCCCAAAAACATTTAAATCACAAAATCAACACTTTTTTCCGAAAAATTCTCAAATCCGTGCCTTACCCAACCAATTTAATTCAATCTAAAACACAACCATAATGAACAATCACCGAAAATGTAGGGGACGGATTTTGGCCATTTCGAACGGAATATTCTCAACTCAACAATCTACAAAATCAACATTTTGGATGGAAACTTTTATCAACAACCACAATCAACAAAATCAACATTTTGGACGAAAAATTCCCAAATCCGTGCATTACCCAAGCAATATACATTACAACTTACCGGCTTGTCAAGCGTGGGTACGGGCGGAGTGCGGCAAGAGAGAGAGGGAAAGCCGCGTGAGTTCCTTGGTGGACCCGTAGGAGAATGGAGGAGGCCGTGTGAGTGGTAGAGGAGGCCATCATAGAATGGAGCAAAGAGAAAAATTTGAGAGGTGAGATAGAGAGAGGAGGCGCAGTGAGATAGAGCGAGTTTTTGGAGATTTTAAGTAGGGAGGGAACGGAGAGAGAGAAATAGAGGGACGAAATTGGGTGGCTTTGGGTATGGAGTTAGAGTGTGTATTAGAGAGTGAAAAAAATGAAAAAAGGTTCAGAATGTAATGGGGTGCGAAAGAGGGTTTTTTTTTGGGTTTAATACATGCTCCAAAAAATTGAATTTAATTCAAAATTTTTCAAAATTCCCGCCTTAGTACCTACCACGACGGTTTTCACAAAAACCGTCGTGATAGAGTCCAAAAATTTTATAAAAAAAATTTGTGAAAAAAGACCCTTCCACGACCGTTTTTCAAAAAACCGTCGTGGAAAATGCGGTAAAAACACGGAGCGGAACAGAGTTTCCGAAAACCGTCGTGGAAGCCGAAGCTTCCACGACGGTTTTAAAAAATCGTCGTGGAAGAGCATGCTTCCACGTGGAAGATTGCAAAAAAAAAAAAATAAAAAATTTTTTTTTTTTTGCTTCCACAACGGTTTTTAGAACCGTCGTGGAAGCATGATCTTCCACGACGGTTCTAAAAACCGTCGTGGAAGGTAAAAAAAAAAAACATTTTTTTTTTTTTTTTTGCAATCTTCCACGACGGTTATTTGTAACCGTCGTGGAAGCATGCTCTTCCACGATGGTTTTTTGTAACCGTCGTGGAAGCATGATCTTCCACGACGGTTTTTTATAACCGTCGTGGAAGCTTCTGTTTCCACGGCAGTTTTCGGAAACTCTGTCTCGCTCCGTGTTTTTGCCGCATTTTCCACGACGGTTTTTTAAAAACGGTCGTGGAAGCTCCGTCGTGGAATCTACATTTTGTAGTAGTGTGTGCATGCTTTTGAGAAAAAAATGAAAAGAGAAATAAGAAAATGGTGTAAGGGGCTTTGGCTCTCTAGAAAGAGGTTGCGAAAGTTTGTTGAGTATGTAAATGTGAAGTTGTTCATGAATTTATTTTCTATCTCCCTTAGACGTAGGCCATTTTGCCAAATTGTTACGTAAGTATTAGTTCATCCATGTGTTTCTGTTGATTTTTGTTCAAGTTTATTTTTCTACTGAGTTAGAGTATTGAGGTGTTTTTCTCTAACAATAATTAATATTTATATGAAAGCAATGTAATTTTTTTGTATACACAATAAGCACAAACACAATTTTCCATGGGGTAGATAGACCATAGTGGTCTCCAGAAGGAGGAACCAGGTGAACCAATAAGTGAATCCCACTAAATTATAACTTTCAGGTAATTGATGATAGGAAGACAACTCATTACTCAATGAAAATAATGTGATTGAACTTCAATGGAATTATCTATGCAGATTAATCGATACCTCTATGTCAAACAATCACTTGTTAATGGAGGCAAAATCGCATTGAACTAGTCAAAATAAATGAACAAATAAATAAAGTTGCATTCATGACGGTCAATGTAGGGAAAGGAAATAAAGAATTTAAAAGGAAAAGGACATGTTAAAAAAAATAGTGAATTAAAAAGAAGGAAAAATTAAGAAGTAGTGCGACTTGGATACATCAATAGTTTCCAATTAAGACTAATAATAAACAATCCTATGTTTAGGATTTGGACTGTCTTATGTACAATATTGTTTCTAGGGAAACTAGGATGATTTTCTTTTGTATTTAATATACTAAATCCAGATGTAACCATCTTATTGTTACACATCTTCTATTGATCCAATTTGTACCACATGTTTAAATGAACTCACAAAGCTTCTTCTACCAATAAAAACGTAAAAGATGCTTGAAAAAGTCCTGGTTAGATACGTAACTTCACCATTTTTTTTCTTCTTAAGTCAACTTTTGTCATTTTATTAATCCATGTTAGGACAATATTTGTTAGGTTTTTGTCACTGTTAAATGTTGAGCCATAGCATTGACACTGTGATAGTTTTGCCCCTACATTTTTATGGCCAACAAATCGTTGGACTCTATCATCATCATCATCATCATTTGGCATTTTTGGTACTAACGGTGCATTTTTAAAATTAATAAGGATAATCACATAGCCATCGCATGACAACTTAAATTGAACTATACCAGTTAACAAAAATATTATTATAACGATCCGACTTTTCAGACCACTAACTAGCTTACTTATTCTTATTTAATTTATTCTTAACACTTATTTATGTTGGATTCAAAAAAATACATAATTTTTTTTTAAATCATATTCGTACTACAAAAGTTAGAATTACTAAAATTTTTAACTGAGGAAATTGAAAACCTCTAGCTAATAAATATCATATTCAAATTCATATTTAGATAATATTTTAAAAAGCTATAACTTCATAAAAATTAAAAGGAAAGAGTCTAAAGTCTTTTTCTCGTAAAATACTCATTCTAGTTTAGTAGTACTAAAACATTGGAACATAGTTATAAATATAGTCGACACAAAATAATTTAAGAAATCTAAATGCGGAAATTTAATTTGTAGTGGTATCTCCCGTCATTCATCGCCTCCGCACAGCTTTGCCAGTCCATAAAACATCTCACAAATACGAACACACACGTTACCTACAGTATGAACACACACGTTACCTACAGTACGAACACACACGTATGAGCTTTCGCTCAGCAAGTACAAACAATATCTCACAAATCATTTTCATAAAATCATATCATCACATGTAACATCATGAATGTTCAAAAATGCATGTGATCTATGTGTGTTCAATTATGCTTTATTATATACATATCTTGTTTACATAAGGGCCCACATGTCGTATCCATATGTGCGCAACCAATGGGGAGTTAGGGGAGCGACCCTCCAACAACCTCCAATGTCATATCTTATAACTTTCGTTCTTATCATATACTCTCACTAATTGGAGATTGGTACGATACTTAATCCTATATTTCATTAGCCTCATTCTTATTATTTCTGACAAAGTGTAGATTTACATATCACTATGCATCTATCATTACTGCATACATATATGTAAGGCATGTCGATCATATCAGTGCAAGAGAAATTATGTACGTTAAATGCTTAATTAACGCAATACATATGGTTCATAGGCTCATCACTTCATCAAGGCAAAAGTAGAACATCAACAACAAAAAATATTTTGTTCCATGATGTAGGTGAGGTTTGTACTTATAGAAAATCACGTGATTGTGTATCCGTGTTGATTGTTTCCGGCTCTGTCCTTAAATTGATGCGGTGTCCTAATTTTAATTTGACATCCGACAGTCAGAGTAAGGTTTTTGAATCATTTTCGATTATGGACATATGTTCTCTTACTTAATAATTAATTTCAATTTAATTATTAATTTGTTTCTAAGTTTCTTACGATAATGGATAAGAAATAATGGATAAGAAATTAAGTATTAAATAATTAACTCACCAATGTGTTGATAATTAATTAATTTAATATTTAAAATTAAGTTTGAATAGTAATTTTTGTTGACTTTTTCAGAAAAAACAAAAAAACTTTTTTCAGAAAAAGATAAAAATTAAGTTGAAAAATTTGAGTTTGGATGGGTGAACCAAACTCACCCTAAGATCATTTTGTAAGGAATTAAGTAATTTGTTAAAAACTCCAACGAAAAAAAAAAAAAAAAAAAGGTTAATGTTAAAACCAAGCAATTAGTTTGAAGAAATTAATGCAGCTAAACATATGAAAGTGTTAGGTGTAAGAAAAGTAACAAGACACGTGGACAAAATCAAACCATTGGATTCCTACATTGCTTGTGCATAGATATATGTGATGGTTCATAAGTAAAGATATCACATTCTAATGGTATAAAGCCCTCTGGGGTGAGCCCACTGTATGGGCACAAAGTTTAAAGCGGATAATATCATACTAAAAGGAGACATAGGTCGTTTCAAACAGTATCAGAGCCTATACCCAATCGGAAGTATAGTCAATGAGGACGTTGGGCCCCAAAAGGTGGGGGTGATTGTGATAGTCATCAGTCCCTACAAGGAAAATGGTAAGTTATGCAATCTCATATCGTTTGGAAATGGATATATGTGATGGTTTATAAGTTAAAAGACCACATCTTAATGGTATGAGGCTTTTTGGGGTGAACCCAAAAGGGAGACACGAGACCTAAAGCGGATAATATCATACCAAAGGGAGGCATGGGTCATTACATGAACCATCACATATATCCATTTTTCAAAAAATGTGAGACTACACAGCTTACCTTTTTCCATATTGGGACTGATAGCTGTCACAAAAATAGCAATGAAATTAACAAGGAGTAGAAAGGCCCCTACATTAGGCGTAGATTGCATTCATACAAGGCAGAACTAAATGAAATAAAATAGGAGACAAGCAAGGATTTACTTCACAGATTTACAAGTAAGAACTTAATCCATCCACTAGGGTCTGCTAGTGTTTTCTATCACAAGATTCACTATATGATGCGACTCATCTTCGACTTTTTCTACCTAGTTTAACAAAAAAAAAAATTTTAATGGATGTCAAAGTTTTCTTTCTCAAAGTCCACTATATGATGGGACTCATCTTAAGAGTTTATCTACCTAGTTTATCTTGTCATCCGTATTTCCTCTCTATATCAATTTTCATCACCAAACTCCTTTAACATTTTGTTTCATTTCCCTTTTTCATTCCACTTTTCATTCATGCCAAACAAAATATAGTATTAAGGGCAGTTGATTGTGAAACTCGTACGTGGTGGTAGTTGAGAAATTTTACATCGTGCGTTTTCTTTCAATTATGAGTATTTGACATCATCGTTTAGCTAATTAAGAGAGAGAAACTGAAATCTAGAGAGAGAAAGAGTTGCCACCCACCGAAACCGCTCCATAACCGCTCGGAAACCGTCCAAAACCACCACGAAAGCCCTCTATAAACCGCTTGGAAGTCTGTGAATGTCGGAGAATCTTCTAAAACTACCCATGTTGAAACCCACGAAATTGGCTAAGAAAAACATTACTCCCGAAAAGAGGTCTCTCCGAGTAAAGGCTTCGGCATATAAAAGGCCACCGGCCGAGAAAAGTTCTAAAAAACCGGTACTGGAGAACGAGAGAAGGGTGGCCGAGGAAGGGTTGAAGAGAAAGCAGGGGGAAATCGAAGTTAAGGAATCAAAGAAGCCGAAAAGTGTCGTAGAAAAGAAGGTATCGGAAGTTGAAGAGGTAAAAATGTTGAGGCCATTCCGCGTATGTTGTCATGGACCTCCGTCAATAATGTAAAGTTTGATGATGTGATGTCAGCTTTTACCGCTAAAGAAGATAAACATGTAATTTATATACTTTATATATATTTATGTAAGTAGTATCATTTACAAGTGTTGGTCATCTACATAATGACCGGGTGGTCATTCTTGTATTTACCATACTTTTGTTAGCTTCAATACCAGTGTCGGTCATTTACATAATGACCGGATGGTTATTTTTGTATTTACCGTGTCTTTGTTAGCTTTAATACTAGTATCGGTCATTTACATAATGACCGGGTGGTTATTTTTGTGTTTACCGTGCTTTTGTTAGCTTTAATACTAGTGTCGGTCATTTATATAATGACCGGGTTGTCATTCCTGTAATGACCGGGTGGTCATTCTTATAATAACCATACCTTTGCTAGCGTGAATACTATTGTGGGTCATCTACATAATGACCGGGTGGTCATTTTTGTATTTACCATGTCTTTGTTAGCTTCAATATTAGTATCGGTCATTTACATAATGATCGGGTGATCATTTTTGTATTTACCGTGCCTTTGTTACTTTTAATACTAGTGTCAGTCATTTATATAATGACCGGGTGATCATTCCTGTAATGACCGGTGGTCATTCTTATAATGACCATACTTTGCTAGCGTGAATACTATTGTGGGTCATTTACATAATGACCGGGTGATCATTTTTTTATTTACCGGGCATTTGTTAGCTTCAATACTAGTATCGGTCATTTACATAATGATCGGGTGGTCATTTTTATATTTATCGTGCCTTTATTAGCTTCGATATTAGTGTTGGTCATTTACATAATAACCGGGTGGTCATTTTTGTATTTACCGTGCCTTTGTTAGCTTCAATATTAGTGTCAGTCATTTACATAATGACCGGGTGGTCATTTTTGTATTTACCGTGTATTTATTAGCTTCAATACTAGTGTCGATCATTTACATAATGACCGGGTGGTCATTTTTGTATTTACCGTGCCTTTGTTAGCTTTATTACTAGTGTCGGTCATTTACATAATGACCAGGTGGTCATTCCTGTAATGACCGGGTGGTCATTCTTGTAATGATCATACATTTGCTAGCGTGAATACTATTGTGGGTCATCTACATAATGACCGGGTAGTCATTTTTGTATTTACCATGCCTTTATTAGCTTCAATATTAGTATCGGTCATTTACATAATAACTGGGTGGTCATTTTTGTATTTACCGTGCCTTTGTTAGCTTCAATACTAGTGTCGGTCATTTACATAATGACCAGGTGATCATTTTTTATTTATCGTGCCTTTGTTAGCTTCAATACTAGTATCGGTCATTTAACATAATGACCGGATGGTCATTCTTGTAATGACCATGCCTTTGCTAGCGTGAATACCATTGTGGGTCATCTACATAATGACCGGGTGGTCATTTTTGTATCTACTATACCTTTATTAGCTTTAATACTAGTTTCGGTCATTTACATAATGATCATCTGGTCATTTTTGTATTTACCATAGTTTTGTTAGCTTTAATACCAGTGTCAGTCATTTATATAACGACTAGGTGGTCATTCCTATAATGACTATACCTTTGCTAGCGTGAATACCATTGTGTGTGGTAACTCTTTCTCTCTCTAGATTTCAGTTTCTCTCTCTAAAACACTGTAGATGCTGGTTTGAAATTTTTTTTTAAGGCATGCGAGGAAGAGAGATATTTGAGCTGGTGGGAGATGAGGGTAAACCCGTAATTTGACATACATTAAATACTACTAGGCCCCACATATAATAGGCTTTGATGACGTGGCAGTGCTAGTAATGAAGGGAAAAAAAAAGTGGTGCTATTTTTAATAATAAATTCCTCAATGTGCTATTAATGAAATTAATCCTTAAAAAAATCACCTGAAATTATTATCTCCAATGAATCAAAAGTTCGAATCTACAATTCTAATTTTTTTAAAAAAATTTAAAATTAATGTTCAAACTTATTATTCAAGTCTATAAAACCAAACGAGTTATAAATAAGATAAATGAAAGTTCAAGCAAAAAAAAAATTTATAATTATTCTTGTATAAAAATATATTAATAATTAAACTTTGAATTTTTATTAATAAATATAAAAATATATCATTTTCTTAAAAGATAATTAAATTTGATTTGTAAGTCGATGGAAACTTTAACCGTGTGAATATATGCAATGTAGCATAGAGATAGGTGTACTCATGTAGATCATTGCTTTAAGATTGTCGGTGTTAAGGACAACTCATGATCACTGTTGTGAAATTTTTGAAGAGCATCTACCAGATCTTCCCCGTCTGTTTTTCACCACTTTTTGTTGTTGGTTTCTCCTTTCTGTGTTCTTCGATGATGTTAGCTATTATCCTGTCAGTGTCGGACATTTGGAGTAGTTTCTTGAATTTAGCCCTCGTACCGAAGATCGGGCGGTCAAGAAAGTGATGGTATAAGTTTAGGAATAGATTCTTTCAGTGAGGTTGACAGAAGATCCTACATTTGAAGCAATCCATCTTACAAGATTTGACATCTCTTCCTCTCTAATGGGTCTAAAAGATTGAACCCTCGACACGCTCAAGAGCTCCGAAGTGCAAATTTTTCGCAATTGTCTCCGATACTCTCCATATGGGGATGCCAGAAGATCTGTAGAATTGTAGACCATGATCTGTGAAAATAGAGTGACGAAATTTCCTCTCCTATGGGATCATGAGTTCTCATCACCTCTTTCGCGGACTCCGGAGATGAAACCACGAGAGTTCACCACAACAATGGGAACAATAGCTACGTGACTTTTAGCTATAGGAATTTTTTGGCTGCTGTAAGTACCTACGGCCAGGACTAATTTCCTTGCTATAAGAAATTTCCCCGCTACAACGTTGGCGGGGGTAAACAAAAAGTGCTTAAATTTTCACCAACGGCCTTTTTTTCAGACTGTGTCAGTGGTCACCTTTAGCGAGGAAATATTTCCTAGCTACAGGTTTGTGACAGCTATTTTCCACTCCAAAACTTTACGAAATTTTTTTTTTTAATTCTTCTAAATTGAGTACCTATCGAGGACATTTTGCCTCGCTATAAATATTGTTCTCTAATTTCGCAAATTCATTTTTATTTTTATTTTTTTCTAGTAATGGGTTATGGCGAGGACATTTGTTCTCGCCAGAAATACCCATTTTTAAAATTTATTTATTTAACTATAGCAATAGGTTTGGACTGTACACTTAAAGTCGCAGACCCTTCCCTCTTTCTCAGAAACCATTTTCCCAAAACTTTCAGCCCCCTTTTGCAAGCTTGTTCCTCACCACTTTTCTCTCAAAATGTGAGTGATTGTTTACCTTCTAAATACTTTAGTGTGCCCAAAATCCCAATTTTTCTCTGAAATTCGCTTTCAAAAAGTCATCACCGACGTTGAAATCCACTGGAGCTCTCCGTTGGGCCGCCGTTTCTGGAGTTGCTCCCACCAAAATCCACCGCTGGCTGCCGCCACTCCCCTCTTTGGATGTACTTGCCGCTGCTTTACTTGGAGGTGAGGTTGTATTTTGACAGATTTTCTATTATCCGTATTTTTTTGTTATGATTTTTTTTTTCTTTCGTTTGATTCTTTAGAATAATTTGGTATCCCTGTATTTTGGTTTGGAATCGGTGATATAAAGAGGAAGAGATCTTCAAGGTAAGGGCATGACAAGTATGATTTTATTTTTTTGTTTTTTGTTCTATTAATTAGCTTTGTTGTGGAGTATGTTATCAATTAGGTTAGATTTGATTTTTTTTTTTTAAGTAAACAGAAATGGTTCCGTTGGGTTATTTTGATTGGGTTTTTTTTTATTAATTAATTTCAAATTTTGAACTTGTGTTTACTTTGTTGGATATGTGATTTTGAATATGATAGGATTTTGGTTAGTTTTTTCATTTTAATGGATTTTATTGTGGTTGCTAAAATTATGATAAAAGACTTGTTACTGTTAGGAGAACCGAGTTGATTATAAAATGAAGTGATTTTGTTTTTTTAAGCGACTTTATTATAGTTTTTAGTGAGTTTTTTTTTTTTTAATCTATTTTGTGATTTTGTTTCGGTGTAGGTTTCAATGATCGTCATTCTTTTACTAAATGTTAGATTTTTTTTTTTTTTTTTTTTTTTACTGATTAGTCATTTTCATTAATAGGCAAAGCGTGAACCCAAAAAAAAAAAAAAAAAAAAAAAAAAAGACAGGGAAGAGGATAATTGGGATCACACGGGTCCAAGTTAAATGCAGCACATAGGCCTACAAGGCCAGACTTAACACCGATTGAGTTTCACAAGGCCATTTACTGCGATGCGCATGGTAATTGGTGTGACGCTCAAGCCGAGAAGGATTATATATGTAAGTATATGCTAGCTAGTAATCCTGTTACTTGCATGTTTTTCATTCTCTCCACTAGTATTTTATAAATGTAATACTATCATTATTTGTAGGAAGAGTTGGTTGCAATACGTGAGGAACAAAACTCGTTAGATGACACAACAGAAGAAGTAACCTACCCACCACGAAGCAACCAGCTCTCTTGATCTAGATACATTTAAGGGTTTGGGAAGACAAATAGTTGATCCCGAGATGTCTATCTCGAACAGTGGCTCTTCATCTTCATTTCGCAGGCAATCAGATTATGATGCGTTGACTTAAGAAATTGCCAACTACAAAGAAGCTCAAGAAGCTCGTCATCTCCAGACACAAGTCTAAATTTCCTGACATGTTTGCACCACACAGATCAATGCCGCCACCACCAATGTAGGAATGAATATTTTTGTTGTTTTGTTTGCTAGTGTCTAAAGCTTAATATGTTTAAATTTTGATGAACTTAGTAAGTTAGTATAAACTTAAAACTTGATGTACTTAGTTAGTATAAATTTAGGACTTAGTACTTGTTATACATTGATACAGGGTAATGAAGATTAAGAGCAAGAGAATAATAGCTAGCAGAAAAATAGATTTGTTGTTTTTATTCGCATATGAACTTTGAAACTGATGTAAAACAGGGGTCTGCTCAAAACTATTTGGAATCAGGGAAAGGAGACTTTTGGCGAGGAAATATTTCCTTGCTAAAAGGTATAAATAATTAAGTACAATACCTATAGCGAGGAATTATTTCCTCGCTACAACTCACGCAGCATCTTAAGGAGGACCAAAAAGACTAATACTATAGCGGCGAATAATTATTATTGCAACGAGGAATGTCGTCGCTAACTGTAGTGACGAATTAGTTTTTCCTCGCTAGGAGTCTGTGGCGGTGCAGTTATAGCGGGGAATTAGCTAGGAAAAACCTGTCCTATTCGTAAGTCATATTTCCTTGCCCAGTCTCTTAATGCATGATGGGGAAAAGAGCATAGAAGTTGGTGCAAATTTCCTATAATGGGCAACTTCCATGGTCCTGGTGGTAGTTTTGAAGTGGATTTAAGGGTTTTCATGTTTTTTTTCGATATGTTGAGAACCACAAACACAGAGGAATAAACTGAGAAGAATTGGAAAGGACGGAGGTTGGAGATTCATGGAGAAGGTAAAGAAAAAGATGGTACTAAAATGGCTGAAATTCTTTGTTATAGTTCGAACTCCGGCCATTCACTTATTCTTCAAAAAAATAAAATAAAATAAAATAAAATAAAAAATAAAACGTAAATAACAGCTGATTTTATATTGCACAATATCCAGGATTTGCATCTGATCTTTATTTGTAAAAGAATGTGATTGAACTTAGTTGGGACAATTCTATGCAATTAGGATACTTTAATTTGTCTTGACAAAGCTTTGATCTCATAAAGATCATATGTTAATTTTTTATTGGCTAAAACACCTTTTTCTTTTCCAATTTTTTAAATAAAAATTCGGGGCCTACATTAAATATTAACTTAAAAAAATAATAATAATGTTTCCCATAAGAATGGAGTACTTGAATAACATTTTCGAATAGTGAGAGTCGAATACTTGACATTCAGCATTAAGGAAAAAGAATAAAGTCCCACATGGTGCAACCACAGTTGGAATCAGATCAAATGACCATTTTGAATGCTCAATTGAATGAGCGTTATGTTTCCCTATGTTTAAAATATATTAGTTGGAGTGGTAACATTTAAATCTTCCATTAGAATGTACCACTTAAAAAGAAGTTTGGCTCACAATATTTAACATATGCCATTAGAAACAAACGTTTTATTTAGTTCATATTTTAACTATCATTTTCATATTTAACTATCATTTTTTTTTTTAATATTCAAATATCCGTTCTCAATATCTATTCAAGCACACATTCAAATACTTACATACAAATGCTTCTATTCAAATTACAAACATCCAAATATCAATTTGAATGACAATCCAATGCTCCGTTTGGTTTTTACATTTTTTTTTGCTAGCAATGCCAGGATATTCTTTTATATTTAATTCGGAATGTAAACGATTATTTTCTTTTAATATCTTCCATACTTTTATTTTTATTTTCTTGAGGATTCCAAGGGTCAATGCACATACTTGAACTAACAATAAATAATGTACCTATTCAGAGCAAAAAATAACAATAAATAATGTTCCTAAAAACACAATTAAAATAATAATTGCTATATTTAAGAGTTCACGTGACTTAAAAGATACTGATATCTTTTTGCTAGCAAGGTCAAAGATTTTCTTCTATATTTTAATAGGAACGAAATTATTATTTTCATTCAGTGTCGTTCTCCGTTTATTTATTTATTTTTCCCGTGAGCATTCCAAGCGAAATAATAATAAATAATAATAGTTGCGTTTAGGAGTTGAGAAAACTATAAAGTTTTCAATCTTTTTGCCAGCAAGGCTAAGATTTTCTTTTATATTCTAGGATAATTAGCATTATTCGAGAATAAGAAACTAAAAAGATTATCTGTATTTGCAGTGCACAAGTAAGAATCAGAAGGATTAGTCCATTTCTGTCTATATAACTATTTACTGACATGACGTTAATTGCCATTTTAAAATGCCCAAAACTATTGATAACTTGGCCCCAAATTTTTTAAAGTGGTTATTGCATATTCTCAATTAAATAAAATTATTCAAAATACTCATTCCATGTAAATCTACCAACAAATTAACGAAATGACTAAAATGATGTTCAAAATGGATTAATAGTAGTCCCAAGAGTAATTTCATAAACTGGCAAATGAAAAAATAAATACTTATTAAGATTAATGATGTATGGATATATATTTGAAGAATAAAGGAATAGAAAAGAGCATACAATGTTTTAAACAGTGCCTTTTCCAGATCTCTTTGAGAAATTAACCTGGGAAAAGAGTTTAAAAGAATAAATTAGAATCACTTTTTAACAGGGACAAAGTCGCATACTTGTCACATCAATTAATAACAAAAGATTGTTTTTGTCAGTAATTGATACAAAAGTTAGAATAGAACTTACTTGGTTAAAGATTTGGTTTCTATATTTTTTAAGTTGTGCAGCTTCCATCTCACTTTAATAATGTATCGTCTCCCACTTTATCGCTGACACCTCCAACCCAGGGAGCTCCTCTCCTTAATGGTCCTCCACCAGTGATTCGCCAACTCATGATTCCGGAAAACACTTTTTCTTTTTTGGTTTGGCAAGATATATATATATATATATATATATATATAACCTATTTTCTGTTTTTCCCCACACAAGTTTAAATCAATAACACTTCTGGTAAAACTAACATAGGTCAACCGTCTACCAACTTAAGCTATTAGAATAGATTGGTAAACTAATATAGATAGCCCGATAAATCCATATCAATTAAGAATAAAATGAAAACTATATGAAAAATTAAAATGTACGTAATTACCTTGACAAGGCAATAGAAAGCACTAAAATAGGTAGTGATTTGGAGTAGAAGGCAATATAAAGCATTAGCATAGGCCAACCGCCTAACAATTTAAGCTATTAGGATGAATTGATAAATTAACATAGGTAGATAGATAAATCCACATCAATTAAGAATAAAATGGAAACTATATGAAAAATTAAAATGTCCGTCATTACCTTGACAAGGCAATAGAAAGCACTAAAATAGGTAGTGATCATTTGGAGTAGAAGGGAACTAGAAAATTAAAATGTGCATATTGTAGCTTGTAATAGAGGGCAGATCAGCGACACTATATTAATAACTATGAAATAAATTATTAAGTTTTATGCTTGGATTTACTAGGAAGAACATCATGTATAATGATTCGTTCCATTCATTATGTGCAATTCTGTGACAGTCATCAGTCCTTATAAAAAAAAAAATAGTAAGCTGTGTAATTCTATATCTTTTGGAAATAGATATATGTGATGATTTATAAATAAAAATAACCATATCACAATGGTATAATGCCTTTTGGGATGAACCCAAAAGTAAAATCGTACGAGCATGAAGTCCATAACGGACAATGTGATATTAAAAAGAGACACGGATCATTACAAATTCTATTAATAAATTCTGGTCAAAAGATGAAGCACCACATGAAACTTGAATGAGAAAGGCCACTATTACATGAATCTAATTATACAATTCTTGTACTTCATGTAATACAGAGCAGAACTAAAATCACTGTGAAAAATTAAAAAAATAATAATAACAACATGCTTAGTTTTATTTCACAGATTTACGTACTTGGAAGTAGTTATGATGATTTGTTCAATCCATCACGTACAATTTCATTCACACAATAATCAGTTTGATGCATGGTTCTTGTCAATACATGTGCGAATTTTTTTTATGAACTTTTTTTATCATCATAACGAATTGATGCAGGTGGTAAAAACAAGACATAAAATGAATAAAACAACACGTAATCTGAACTTGATAATAAATCTCATGTGTTCTTATTTATTTATTATTGTCGTCAGTGATTTATTATTATTGATTTTTGTGCCATCTTTGAGTAATGGTCCATGCTCGTATCTCTGTATGATTTAATGTCTCCATATGGGCTCAATTTCAAAAATTAAGGGTTAGTTTGGTGTCTTAGTCCAAACTAAGATTTTCAAACTTTTTTTTGTCTTTTTTTCAAAAAGTTTTTATCTTTTTCCCAAAAAGTTTTTTGTCTTTTCTGAAAATTCAAAAAAATTTACTATTTAAACTTAAAAATTTCAACTCAAACTTACACACCAACACCCCCTAAAATAATGTGAAAATAAGAAAATCATGATTGCGTATAAATTCAAACAGATCTAGAAAAGGCACTGTTTAAAATATTGTATGCTCTTTTCTTTTACTTTATTCTTCAAATGTATATCGTTATATGTCATTAATCTTTAATAAGTACTTTTTCGTTTGCCAGTTTATGAAATAATTCTTGGGACTAATATTAATCCATTTTGAGTATTATATTAGTCATTTCGTTAGCTTATTGATAGATTTAGACGAAATGAGTAATTTTATTAATTTTATTTAATTGAGAAGATGCAATAACCATTTTAACAAATTTGGGGACAAGTTGACATAAGATTAATAGTTTTTGGGCATTTTAAAATGACAATTAAAGTTATGTTAGCAAATCCGTTATATAGACAGAAATGGACTAATCCTTCTAATTCTAACTTGTGCACCACAAATACAGATAATCTTTTGGTTATCCAAGAATATAAAAGAAACACTTAGCCTTGCTAACAAAAAGATTGAAAATTTTATAAGTTATCTCAACTCTAAAACGCAACAATTTCAAATATAAGCATCGACCCTTGGAATGCTCACAAAAAAAAAATAAAATAAAATAAAAAAAGAAAGATACTGAATGAAAATTATATTTTGTTCCTAATAAAATATAGAAGAAAAACTTAGCCTTGCTAGCAAAAAGATTTTGTTTTTGCTAAAATATAGTATCTAATAGTTGTAAGTCACGTGAACCGTTGAATATAGCAATTATTATTTATTGTTTTTTTCAGTAACATTATTTGTTTTTTTATTTTGCTCTGAATATTAACGTTATTTATTGTTATTTCAAGTATGTGCATCGACCCTTTGAATCCTCAAGGATACAAAAAAATAAAGTAGAAAGTTTACATTCCTAATAAAATGTAAAAGAATATCTTGGCATTGCTAGCAAAAAGATTCAAAAAACCAAACGAAGTATTGTATTGTCATCCGATAGCATTTGGATGTTTGTAATTTTTTGTTTTTTTTTTTGTTTTGAAAAGATGGATGTTTGTAATTTGAATAGAAGCATTTGCATGTAAACATTTGAATGTGTGCTTAAATAGATATTGAGAAGGGGATCATTCGGATAGCCAAAAAATTTTTTTTGAAAAAATGAGAATGTTGTTTCGTGAAGTATAAAAATTTGTATTATCAAATTACTATTCCAATTATTTTATACGACTATCCCTTAAACTTTTTAAATTTGATAGTTTAGTCCCAATTTTTTTTCTTGACAATCAATCCCCTGGTCCTATTATTTTTGCCACCATCAGTTATTTTTTCTCATGTCCATTAAATATTGGATGGTTTTTCATATGTGAATTGCACGTGATAGTCCAAGAACGACATTATTGATCATTTTTACTTGATTACCAATTCCTTTTGCTTGATTACAAAGTTTATACTTCATTTGCGAGTGAGAAAGACTTTGCATATGCTTTGGCTTGAAATTGACTTATCTTTGGCCATCATGCTTATGATCAAAATAGCTTCTTAGGATGTGTCCTGATGAAGAATATTGCAGAATATGAGTAGAAACTATCTATTTTTCTTTCTAAAAGGATGGAATTTAGAGTAGCTAATTTGTGCTGATAAATATTGTACCAAATCTTGGTGTTATGAAGAGGATTAGGTACGGTTGAGCTCTTTTTCCTAATTCGTTCGTTCGTTTCGTTTGTTTTTTTTTTTTATTTTGTTTATTTTTTGGTGTATAGTATGCTGTCGCGGTTTAATTACCATTATACATATTCTTTTGATGAGTTTCTGCCTTGTTTTCTTTGTATTTTCTCTCTAATAATATTCAACAAGAAGCTTTATTAAAAATAAAATTTAATACATTGTTTGACAGCTATCAAAATTTCCACAGAATAACGCCATTGAAGTTCAATCACGAGTAGCTTGCGGAGAAGACAAAAACCATTCCAAGCCCTTAGAATATTGTTTTACAAGCCAGCTAATATGCCCAATATATCAGGATCTTGTAAATTTAAAGTCAACGGACTTGAAAACATATATTTACACGACCTGAAGCATCAAAACATTGCAGCCATTTTTGTACAATCTTTCTCTTCACTCTCTTCATGGATCTTCCAACCTTCCCTCCTTTCCAATTCTTTCTCAGTTTATTCCTCTTCGTGTTTATGGTTCTGAACATATCGAAAAAATCATCGAAAACCCTTAAATCCACTTCAAAACTACCACCAGGACCATGGAAGTTGCGCATCATAGGAAATTTGCACCAACTTCTAACCTCTTTGCCCCATCATGCATTAAGTGACTTGGCCAGGATATATGGACCGTTGATGTACGTCCGAATTGGACCGTTGCCCAAACAAACAACGCTACGCTTGTACTATCCATTTTACCCTTTTAACATAATTAACATCATTTTCCTCTTATTAAGATTCATTATTTTTTCTCTTTTTGTTCATCTTTTTTGTATTTTTATGTTAATAACTAGTTTTTTATTAAGTGATCACTTTTTAGTATGATTTAGGTTTTTTTTTATAATCATATTTCTTAAGTATAATTTAGGTTTCTTAGAAACAATTTTTTTTAGTATGTTTAGGTTTTTTATGATAATTGTTACGTTATAATGATAATTTATTTTTTATACTATTATTGGTATTATTTTAATAGATAGTTTCTAAAGTTAAATGTGATATGAAATTGTTTATTTGTTTATGGTAATTACTAGATATGATACTTTTATAAATGTGATGTTTTTTTCTTTACCATATTACTATATCATGTAGATGTTATTTATTTATGATAATTAGTGCATTATTATGATGTCTTTTTTAGATTTTAAAGTGTTTAATATTTCTTTACAATATCAATTTTTGATATATTCGCTGTGAATTTATCTTAATGATCAATTATTTATTATAATGAATGTATTTTCGTATATGTCATACAATTAATATTTGTTACGGTTTTTTATTTTTATTTTTATATTATAATCAATCAAGTAAAAGGATCTTTTTTTTTTTTCTTTTAGAAAGATTTGCTTAATCTGAAATGTTTTAGAGATTTATTTTTCTTTTTTTTTTTGTATGAATTCTTTATTTATTTATTTTCAATTCTTATAAAAGGGTAATGTGATCTTCATAATTATTAATTTAGACATTCATATAAATAAAAGAAAAAAGAGCATTTTTAAAACCATGGAATTCAATTTAGATACTTATGCATATAACCCCAACACAACCGCAACACCCCCCACCCCCCCCCCCCCCCCCCCTCTCGCAAGTTTAAATATCTAACGTTTCTGGTAAGTGGCCCGATAAATTAGTACCAATTAAAAATAAAACGAAAAATACTTGAAAAATTAAAAAGTATTCTATTACCTTAACAAGGCAAAATAAAGCAACAAAATAGAGAGCGATTTGGTGTAGAAGGCAACTAGAATGCATATTGTAGCTTGTAATACAGGGTGAAAAAAAAACAATGTAAATCACTAGGAAATAAATTATGACGTTATATACTCAGATTTACTAGGAAGAACATGCTCAATTATTCGTGAAATTCATTACGTGCAATTCTGTCCACATTCTGGTCAAATGATGAAATACCACATAAAAAATTGAAGTAGAAAGGCTACTAAAGTGATTGCATGAATAAAATTATACAATTTTTTATAATAGGTAATATGGGGCAGAACTAAAATTAATCACAATGAAATAAAATCAAGTACACTTCCATTCACTTGATAAACAGTTCGACGGTTTTTTATTAATAGATATCTAAAACATGCCATTTCATGGTTCATAAAACAAATTATAAGACCATAGTCCACTCGGTCTGCTAGTGTTTTTCTGACTTTTTATTAGCTTAACAAAAAAAAAAAAAAAAAAACAGAGAGAGAAGAAGAAGAAAAGATGACACTTTAAGAACCAGAAACAAGTTACTTTCCAATAGGTGAAAGATCATAACCATTTAGCAATGGGAATCAAGTGCAAATCATCTTTTCTTCTAACTGTTATGCCAAATGACTCGGTCATGTCCAGTTCTTCGTGTTTCAATCCATTGGGGAGCTTCCAATCAAAATGATACAGCAGCATTGCAAGAGGAAGCTCAATGTTGATCAGACCAAATGACATGCCGGGGCATATTCTCCTTCCAGCACCGAATGGGATATACTCAAAATTTGTTCCTTTGTAGTCAATATGGCTATCAAGAAACCTCTCCGGTATAAAACTCTCGGGTTCAGTCCAATATGTAGGATCTCTTGCAATAGCCCATGCATTAACCATGACCCTGGTTTTCACAGGTATCTCATAACCATTAATCTCACATTTCTTTCCACATACTCTTGGAAGTAACATAGGAGCAGAAGGATGCAACCTTAGCGTCTCTTTGACAACAGATTTTAAATATGTCATCTCGCTAATGGCTGTTTCATCAATAGATCCCTTTTTGCTGAAAGACTTCTCTCACCTCATTTTGGACTTTCTTCATGACCCTTGGATTCTTCATTAGTTCTGACATTGCCCAATCCAAAGCACTAGCAGATGTCTCTGTCCCAGCACCAAAGATGTCCTGAACATTATAAGTGACTGAAGTTATCTCATTGAAAGTTAGTGCTCCTAAATTCTAATGCTTGTAAGAATGTTGTTATCTTGTTGAAAGATAGTTTACTTAATGGATATAAAAATTCTAACCTTGAATTTAAAGAATGCAAGCTGTCTATTTAAGCACAGCAACTTGAATCTATAAGCATGTATATATATGTTGATAAGTTTATTGAAGCCTAATTGATTGAGCAACTTATAGAACAAATATATGTTTCGTACAGGAGTATATATAATATGAATAAAACGCAGCATAGGTAGGTGTGTACTTACAATGATTATTGCTTTGAGATTGTCTGTTGTTAGGGAAAATCCAAGGTCACGGTTATGAAACTTGAGAAGAACATCTACCAGATCTTCTGTGACTGTTTCACTTTGGCCACTTTTTGTTGTTGGTTTCTCCTTTCTATGCTCCTCAAGGATGTTATCTACTATCGTGTCAGACTTTTGGCGCAGCTTCTCAAGTTTAGCCCTCGTACCGAAGATCAGAGGATCAAGAAAACTGAAAGAAGGGAACACATCCGCAAGATCAAACCCCGATGCTATCTTCGTAGCTTCCATCACGATCGATATGAACTCCTCTTGATCCTTGTTTTTCTTACCAAAGGCTGCTCGTGCCGTGATGGTATAAGTCGAGGAGAAGATTCTTTCAGTGAGATTGATAGTAGATCCGACATTTGAAGAAATCCATTTTACAAGATTTAACATCTCTTCTTCTCTAATGGGTCTAAATGATTGAACCCTCTCCACGCTCAAGAGCTCCTGAGTGCAAATTTTTCGCAGTTGTCTCCAATACTCGCCATACGGGGAAAACGCAATGTCTGTAGAATTATAGATCACGATCTCTGCAATTAGAACGGAGGGCCTTGATGCGAAGATGACATCATGAGTTCGCATCACCTCTTTGGCAGACTCCGGCGACGAAACTATCAAAGTTGGAACCTGTCCAATTCGCAAGTACATCAAGGGTCCATATTTCCTGGCTAAGTTTCTTAACGCATGATGGGGCAAGGGGCCAAGAAGCTGGTGCAAATTTCCTATGATGGGCAACTTCCAAGGTCCGGGGGGTAGTTTCGAAGTAGATTTAGTGGTTTTCGACGATAATTTAGTATGTTCAGCACCATAAAGACAAAGAAGAATAAGCAGAGAAGGATTGGTAAGGAAGGAAGTGGG